>JAKSZT010054540.1:8035700-8075586 GCA_026826555.1 Tolypeutes matacus
CTATCTATCTATCTATCTATCTATCTATCTATCTATCTATCTATCTATCTATCTATCTATCTCCCTACAATTAACATCATACTTAATGATGAAAGTTTGAATGCTTTCTTTTCTAAGACTGGGAACTAGG
Source organism: Tolypeutes matacus (assembly GCA_026826555.1). Taxonomy (NCBI): domain Eukaryota; kingdom Metazoa; phylum Chordata; class Mammalia; order Cingulata; family Chlamyphoridae; genus Tolypeutes; species Tolypeutes matacus. Next base: position 8,035,831 of record JAKSZT010054540.1, read on the forward strand.
TAAGGGTATTAATTCTCACCACCACTTTTATTCAACATTGCCCTGGATACCCTAGCCAGTGCAATAAGATAAGAATTAAAAAACATGCAGATTCAAAATAAAGAAACAAAACTGACTTTATTCACATATGAGATAATTGTCTATGCAAAAAATCTTAAGTAACTTACAGATAAATTACTATAACTGATAAGTGAATTTAGGATGGTCTCTGGAAAGACTATAAACAAAAATAAATAGTATTTCTACATATAAGCAATGCATGATCTGAAATGGAAATTTAAAAATATTTAAAATAGTATGAAAATATGAATTACTTTGGGGTAAATTTAAAAATATATATGTGCAATATCTATACATTGAAATGGACAAAATATTACTGAGGGATGTTAGAGGAGAACTAAGTAAACAAAGATAGACATGTTCATGGATTGACATACCCAATATTATTGATATCAATTTTCCTAAATTTGATCTAAATGTTCAATTAAGTTCAATCAAAATCCCTGCAAGCTAGTCTTTTTAAACCGAATTTGGCAGGCAAATTCTAAAATTTATATGGAACTGCAAAAGATCTAGAATAGTCACAATGATTTTTAGTAAGAACATATTTGGAGGATTTCCACTGTCTTATTTCAAGACTTATTATAAATCTATAGTAAACAAGACAATATAGTATTGGTATAAGGGTAGACAAATAGATCAATGGAACACAATACAGAGTTTGGACATAAGCCCACTCATATTTGGTTAATTAATTTTTTACAAAGATGCCAAGGTAATTCAACAAGGAAAGGATCAATTTTTCAGTAAATGTTACTTGAATCATTGTCGACTATGTAAAACAAAAATAAACATTGACTTTTACCTCACCATTTACAAAAATTAACTCAAAATAGATCATAGGTCTAAATGTAAAACTTTAGAAGAGAACAGGGAAATATTTTAATGACCTTGGATTTGTCAAGGATTTCATAGTTGGAACACACAAAAATATAAAATCATAAAGGAAAAAAATGATAAATGGTACTTTGTCAAAAGTAAAAATAAATTGTTCCTAAAATGACACTGTTAAGAAAATGAAATGCCTTTACTTTAGCATTAAATTGATAGACTGGGAAAAAACTATTTGCAAAACAGATATCTGATAAAATATTTGTGTCTAGCATAATAAAGAACATTTACAATTCAATAATGATAAGACAAACAAACTGACATCATTGATCACTAGGACCAGAACCATCCAATAAGGGGTAGGAATCCCCTTCACGTATACATGTGACCATTCTCCTTCACAAGCTCTCTTAAATACCCTAACTAACCAAGCTATTCTTTTTCTCTCTTTTCCACTATCTCTTATAGCTTTCTACAGGTTTTGAGAGATGCATTTATCTGCATATGTAATTTCTCTAGAATGAAATTTACTTCTGCTTTTGGCCAAACTATCTCCACTGGCATTAGGTCAATTGTGGGCTTTAGGTCATTCTCTCAAAAACTTTTTGTCCACAGAATTATCATCTACATAAATTTTATTTTTATTTAACTCTATATTTGAACCCTTTATAATGCTATGCGACCATAGTAAAAAAGTTAATTATAAATGTATAGCCTGCCACATATTGGTAAATATTACAGGGTCACTTTCCATTAGTATCCCTTTCCCATAAAACAGACATTTCCTGTAACTGTATTAATGTATTAAACATTTTAAAAAGAAATTCCAAATTCCATCTGGTTTGTGGGCTTAATCATATGCCAGCCACCAGGAACCCAGTTTCCAGTGAAAGATGCTTCCAATATTGTGAACCATCATCCACCTACCTCCCTGAGTACAAAATGATGCTGGTATTTAATCTGTTCAATCCTGACGAATTGTACCATGGGAACAGTGAGCTGTCTTTTATCCATAGCACACTGGCCCTGAGCAAATAGCAATAAAGACCACAATTTAGGTTTGCCATAGTGCTTTCCTACAAAATCACCTCTTTAGCCTGGGCCTCCAGTACACTCAACCATATAGGGTGAAATTAATATGTCCATAAATCATTTCTAAGTGAGGATACATACTCTCAACAACTCAATGTTGTTGCCCATTAATTTGGCCTCCCAGTCCCACTGCAAATTGATTTATTGACTTTCCAGGCAGAGTGCCAGCTGTGGCTAATTTACAAGAATAGAACTCTATTTGGGATTCCAATTTGGGTAAGCAAATCATTCTAATGTGTTAGCAAGCCCCAGGAAAGCAATTTCCACTTGACTCATCATGCACAATCCATTTTCCAAGGCCTTTGAGTCTTTCATCGGTTTTGACTATTTATTCCCATTATTTGTAGCTCTTTTTTTTCTTGTTTTATTGCATTGGCTAGGATTCCCAGTTATATGCTGCATAGTAGAAATCAGTTATAACAGACATAATTGTCTTATTTCCAACTTTAATGGAAATGTTTCTAAGATTTTAGTTTTAAATTTGTTGCCTACTACAGTTTATAGTAATAGTATTAATTGAGTACTAACTAAATGATAATATTCTAAGCACTTTATCTACATCATCTCATTTACCTATTTTCCAACAGGATATTGGTGGTTCTGACCTCAGATCTAATCCGGCTTTGATGTATGAAAAGATCAAGACAGGGAAGTTTTGTAAACACTAGCTTCTTGGACATTGTTTACAAAGAATGGTTTTGAAATTCATTCTTTCTGTGATCCTGTGAGGCTCCAAGCTAGCAAAACAATGGCAAGCAATTCCCTGGGAGACAGAAAGTACGGTGTGCTTGGAAAAATCAATAGAAGTTAGATGGTTGAGCAAAGGTAGGGTAAAAACCAGAGATATTTGGATGATAAAAATGATAAGAATTGGCGACTGCCGAATGCTGCTGTGAGGAAGGAAGATTGTTAAGCAGTTTCTGGGTTTTGAGTTTGGGTTTTTGAGTAAATAGGGTTAGAAGAACTAACACAAGGTAGTATGTGGATTTCATGAGGTTATATATGGAAAGATCCAGACACATAGTATGATCTAAAAAAATGTTAGTCTTTCCTTTCCCTTTGGAGGGTATGAATGGATTCTAAATTTATTTGCTTGGGAATACACCAAACATAGGTGAGTTTTTGAAACGGCCAAATCTTCTGTGGGAATTCAGTCTGATTATGTCCAAGCTGTGTTTGGCTAATGAAGCAGGGACCTTTGAAGTAGTTCATGGTGATAACTTAGCTCTATGATTTTTTAAGTGACCACATTGGCTGACTGACAGGTATGTGTGTGTGTTTATATATAAATTCTGAAGATGTAATTTCTAAATTTTATTTAGAAATTTATAGTCATGCCTGTGAAGGAAAACTGACTGCTCAAGAAAGTAGGATGCGATGGCTTCAAGGAAACCTTTTGGGTAAAGACTGCAGTAGGAGCAGACTTAGATTTTGTCCAGAGCTGCCTTCTCTCTTCCTTGGGGTCCCTTTGGCCGATTGTCAGCCATATGGGGCTCCTTAACTGTATCCTAGCTTTTGGTACTTGACTATCTTTAGGGCTCCTGACTCTTCTGATTGTACTAGTCTCCCTCCCCAACCTGACCACCATTCTTTGGGGACATGAAAACTACTTTGTGTTTGCTCAGTCTTCCACCTTCATTCAGATTCCCAGCACTCAGCCCTTTAACACAGCCCAGATCTCTATCTGTGGAGAAGATGTCAGTGGTGCTTCAATCTCCACCTCCTTACCCAGCATTTCATCCCCTGTGTCCCGGGGACTAAGGAAACAGAATTGCCTCCTGGTCCCTCTGGCACACACTCCCAGGCTGCCCAGAGCTAACAGAGCTGTCTGCCCAACTGGGAGAGATTTTCCATTTAAGGCAAGAGGGCTGGTTCACCATAGCAGGTGTCACAGGCTGGTAGGTGAGCGCTGGGCACTTTGGCACTGACACATACCTCCGGGAGGAGAGGGAATTCAATCACGGTGCAGGAGGGAGGAGGAGGCTTTTAGTCAAAGTGCCAGTCACCAGGGACCAGCTGATAACATCGGGGATTGGGTCTGGTTACAGCCGGCTGCCTTGCTGGAGCTATTATGAGATGGGAGAAGAGGGTGAAGGCAGGTCTCCAAAAAGAGCGGGAACAGGTTGATTGGAAGGAGAGCAAGGAGAGAGGAGAGGTGAAGCGGCGGCATGGTTCCAGCAAAACGTCTTACTCTCCAGACAAAAGCGTTTTGTAGTTTTGTCTCAAATCACTCCCTTAACCACAGAGCTGGAGATCGCGTTTTTAAGGGGACTCTGGCAGTGTCTGGGGAAAACCAATCTCATATGAAAACATAAAGTTCTGTTTCTTCCAGGACAGTTTCTGTGGTATGCAATCCTTCTCTCCTGCACTGATTGTTGCTACTATTTGGCTGGAGTTGCTAGGAAATGCCTGGGATCTTCTCTTTCCTTCAAGCAGCCCTTGGTGACTGAGGGCATATTGCACACCAGCCCCTGTGCTGGGTTTGGAAACCCAGAAGGAGCACACAGTGAGTTGGAAAGAGGAGCATCAAGCCATGCAAGTCAGGGCTGAGGGGCTGCCATGAAGCTAGAGCTTGGAGCCTCTGCTGTGTGTTTGTCTGGCCGTCTTATCCGGCATACTTTGCTAATGAATTGAGGGTAAGGAGCTAAGCTACATATACGGCCAATTAATATCATTTTCTTATATGGCCACAAGCAGTATGTCAAATCCTATCTGTTTCAAACCTTTCTCCCATTGGCTTCAAAGGAGACACAGCCAAAGAATTCTGGGTCTATCAGTTTAAATCTCTGGTCATTTACTGGGCAACTAAACCATTATTGGTTACTATATCATCTTTAGCCAAACAGGGGGACTTCTTTTTTTTTTTTAAATGTGTTTTCTTCATGCCTAGTATTAAATGTTTGGCATGCATTATCTCACAGATTCATCGATCCTCATAATAATCCCACCAGTTAAGCATTGTTTCTATCCCCCATCTTACAGATAAGGAAACTGAGGTCTAGAGAGGTTAAGTGTCTTAAGGTAATGACTAACTGAGGTGTGAGGTAACCTAAGCTTTCTAACTCTCAAGCCTTGGACAATTCCCTCTCAGCATATCCTAAAGATGCCTTTGAATATCGTGTCTTCTCACTAGCATCTAGTATCTGTCACCACTCTCCTCAATTCACTGTCTTGTCTCAACTCATTCATTTTATTGTAGAGAAGAGGCTCTGCCATCCACTGGCACTGGGGACAGAAATGTGTCAGAGGAGCGCTCTGTGCTTGAGCAACGGAAGCTTCAGCCAGGGCTGCAGGCTGTGTTACATGGGAGGAACACCCCAGGGCTGAGGGGCATGCCTGTAAGGAATGCTGGCTGCCCGGGAAGGGGGCGTCAGCCTGACTTGAAGGAACCTTCCAGAGAGAAGGCACAGCATGACCACGGGATGAGTCTGCCTGAAGGGATCTGGGGAAGGTGGGTGGAGCCAAATCAGAAAGGGTCCAGCATGCCAGGGGTTGAGTTTGGACTTTTAAAAGAGATGCCTGGTGGGGCTAACTTTGTGGAGAAATGACTAGATCACAACAATGTTTAAGGAATACATTTTGCAGCCCACTTCCCCACTCAAGAGGCTCTTTTATTTCCAGACATCTTTGTGCAAAGTTCTTTTCTTCATCCCCACTCTGTTCCCCAGTGCCTTCTTCTTGTCTGTTTCCTCCAAAGATGGAAGGAAATCCCCCTGGTAGCCCCAAGGCCTGTGCTGGAGATGCTCAGTGGAGGAGCAAGATCTTGGATAAACACCAGGTTGCCTCAGCCTCCAGCTCTGACTGATTAAACTGCAGGTGTTTTCTGAAGATGAAGTGTATCCTGCCACAACTGAACTACATTTCATTTTCCTTGCAGGGTATTTTTCTCTTTGGGTCACCATTTAAAAAATGCTCAGAAAACCCGTGGCCACCTGCCTCCCCCCGCTCCCCCCCCCACTCCCACCCAACCTCCCATAGGGTGGGAATCCTTCCCACCACTCAACTGGGTCTGGATTGCCTCCGAGGCATATCGGCAGTGAAATTGCTAGATCACGCTACATAAAAGTGCAAAGGGACAGGCATCCTCTTTGGCTGGGCTGATAGCTTGTTAGGTGTATCTGCGTTTGGTGCTTGGGTAGCTGAGCATGCCATTTGAGAGACCCAGCTTGTGAACTGCCCGCTGCACCCAGGAAGCAGGACAGTCTAACTTGAATGCCTAAGTTGTTTGCCGTCCTCATTCTTCCCTGGGTGCTTTCCACAGAGCCTTTTTTAAAAAAACCCATGTTCTCAACGTCCTTCTTCTCCTCCCTCTCTGGTTTGAACAGTGCACAAACAGTTAAGGGCACTTGGCTTGGCTGCCTCCCTGGTCCCTGTAGGCTACACTGGCAGGACTGAATGAAATTGATAGCCCTGACATTACATCGCTCAAATCCCCAAAGAAAGAGTAGCTGGGCGGATAGAAGGAATGACCCCGGAGAAAACAGCTGTCAAGGGCAGCTATTGGTTTATCTTTCATGGAAAGAGAGACATAATGAATTCTAAATTAAGAGGAACCAGAGGCAGGGCTGTTTATCAGCCTGGCAAGTTTGCTGCCGCACAAACAGTCACTTTACAAGTACTGAGGGCCGTCTCTCCTGCGTGGGGTCCTGGGACAGTCTGTGGCGGTGTTTGAGGAAAGGCGTTTGTGGAAGGCAGCCTGCAGGCATGGGCGCACGGGCACTCTGCCAGTTTAGGCTGCCCTTGGGTGGTGGCTGCACGTACCAAGCCTGGGGATCAACTTCACAGGGCCAGTCCCGGAGGGCTTGGGCTCCTCTGGCTCCTTATCCTACTGCTCTTTTCCTCTCCACCCCATGTGTGCTTAAAGTTTCTCCAAGAACAGGGGTTAGTGGGGGCTTTAGAAGACAGGCAGTGAATTTTAGTAGGACGAAGCTGGACTTGGGAGAGAAACTGACCCCAACTGGAAAGCTGGCTCATCTACTTTTGAATGTGTGACCTTGGGCAAGTTGCTTCATCCCTTAGAGGCTCAGTTTCTTAATTTTTAAAATGGGTACAAAAGCATACTTACTTGTTAGAGTTTTTAGAAGGGTTAGACGTCACGTATATCAAGAGTCTAGTCCAACATGGGAATCCCTGAATTTCTGTGTAATATCTAGGTAATCTAAGCACCTTTAAAATATATATATATATTATATATATAAATAACATTTATGTAAGCAAATGCACATATATGCATATATATTTATATATCATTTTACAAATATTGGTATGTATTGTGAAAAATTTGATTTTTACCCACAATTAAAAAAAAAAAAAAAGAGTCTAGTCCAGTAGGTGGCTCAGAGTGTTTACCCAATAATGGAAGGTTGTGTTATTATTTATAAGTGGAAAAACAAAGGCTCAGAGCATTGAAGAGACTTGGACACGGTCACCTAGCCAGGACATGGCAGAGAAGGACATAAGCAATATGTGTGCTGATTCTAAGAAGCATGCTCTGTCCCTTAGATTGCAGGTGTCAAACTTCAGGACACAAAGGCATCAAGCAAATCGGACTATTGTGATAAGAACAAGAAATCAAGGCTTAGACTGAGGCTCCTGAATTCCCGTCTTCCATTATGCAAACTTATCACCACTGTCAGCTTGCTTTATTCCAGATCAAAAACACCTGGTAAGGGAAGGCCTGTTAGGGAGGTTGGTAAGTGTTTAAGAGACAACGTTTCTGCCATCAACCTCTAGCAAGTGTACTTGGGTTGGGACCACAGTGGTGAGTGAGATAAGATGACTCATCAAAAGCTAGTCTAGGGAGGGAGATGGGCATGAGCAATCACGGTATATTAGTCAGCCAAAGGGGTGCTAATGTGAAATACCAAAAATGGGTTGGTCTTTATAAAGGGTATTTATTTGGGGTAGAAGTTCACAGATACCAGGCCATAAAGCGTTAAGTTTCTTCTCTCACCACAGTTCATTGCCATGTGTTAGAGCAAGACAGCTGCCAGCGTTTGCCAGGGTTCAGGCTTCTGGGGTCCCTCTCTTCCCAGGGCTGCGTTTCTCTCCGGGCTTAGCTCCTGTTTCCTCCACAAGGTCAGCTGTAGACAATCAGGCGAACGGCTTGCTTCTCTTCTCCTGGTGCCTTCTTTCCAACATCAAGACTGCTTCTCAAAAGACTGCTTCAACTCTCCTTTGCCTTGCCTTTTATATTCGATTCCCCACCCACCAAGGGGAGGGACTCAACGCCCTAATCCTAACCTAATCATGCCCGGATTAACCTATCAGTTTACAAGCATGATTCAATTATATTTTTGGAATCCATAATTACATCAAATTCCCCAACGGCCACACACGGAAACATAAATCAATGCAGACTGCGATACATACAAGGAAGGGAGAGAACAGGGCACTATGAGAATATGTAAGGGGGGCATTTCTGGGGATCATGGAAAGCTGCTCCAAAAAAGTGTCATTTGGACCAATGAGTTAGAGTTAGACAAAGGTGAGGAAGGGGAGCATTTTAAGCGAAGAAAGCAGGTGAGCATGAAAATCCAAGGGACCGCCAAAGTGAAAGAGTTAGAGAAAGTATTAGTCCATGACCTTATGAGGCCCATTTGTCCTTCTTGTGGTTGGATCCCACAAAATCCTCCCATTTCTTCACAAGGTGTTCCTCTTTCTATTACTCACAACCAAATGCCTCTTGACTAGGAAACCAAGTGGTTGCATCAAGGGAGAATTATTATCATTTCAAAGGAAGAGAAGCAAGGAGGGTAGCAGAATCATTATATAATTTTTTTATTTTAAAGGGTCCCTACTTTGTCAGTTACAAGCAAAAATCTATTTTCCCAGGTGTTCACAATTGCTTTTAAGCTTCTGGTCGATTCTTAAAGCATCTATTTTAATAGAGGGCTGGAAACCACAACTGTTCTTAACATTCTCCTGTTTTTCACTCCTAGGTCATAATGGCTTTAGATCAGGAAGATAGCAATTGACATTTTCTGTGAAGTGATAGCATTTGGATAGCTTATGTGATATTACCTGATGGTTTTCACAAAGTTTTAAGGTCTAAGAAGCCATCCAATGTCTAAGATCTCAATTCACCAGGCCAAATGGATGATGGAGGTGCTGTACACCCCATTTTCTGGATAGGCAAATTGATTTGCAGATAAAGGTGCATTTAGTTAGATGGTGAATGCCAAGTACCATGTCATTAATTGTATTTGATTACTGAATTTAGAGCAATGAAAGGTTTAAGAAAAGTGAGATGCAAAGTGGATTGAAAACCACTGTTTCATCTCCAGCAAGTCTCCAGTTGCTTTAAGGCACACAGACTGGAAAAGTCCTGGGGGAGCCCCAGCGTGACTGACAGTACATTGCTGGTCCCCAACGCAGGGAGGCGAATGTGACTTGATAGTAATCGGGGGGGAAAGAATCTGTAAGGTGTGGGTTCAAAGCTTGTGGCTGGCAGAAGAATCTTTGTAGAGCCTGAAAGAAAGAGTGTGAGCTTTGTAGGTAGAGATCAGCTGGCGTTAGAATCTTGACTCTGCTACCTGACATGCCAGATGGCTTTGTTCCAGTACCTTACCTTCTTGGAGCCTTAGTGCTTTCAATTGTAAAATGGGGAAACCACCACCTATCTCTTAGGACTGTTGAAGGAATTTAGTGAGATTGAACCTTTAAGTGTTTGGAGTAGTTCCTGGCTGGAAGCAGATGCTGATAGAGTGAGTGAAGATTACAGCAGCTCAAGATGCATTCAGCTCCTTTAGACCTTGCCGGGTACTTGGCTTTCCTGTGGGGCAACGTGTGCAGCACTTCATGATCTTATTTATTCGGTCCTGCAGAGGCGTAGGCAAAGAGTTTTCTGGGAGATGGTCTTTTCTTTCCCAGGTACCCAAAACTATTTTATCAGGCCTCTGCCTATGTCCATAACAAAGTTCCCTTCTCACCTGCTCCCACCCTCCTCTCCCTCTTCTTGGCACCTAAGCTTACTATTGCCCCAGGGCCTTTGCACAGTCCTCTTTGCCTGTAACCTACCGCCCCCATCTGTCCATGCTTGACTCTTTCTCATAAGTAGGCCCCAGCCTCCTTCCCCTTGAGGTACACCCTTCTTGATAACAGTTCAAAGCAGTCCTCTCTCTCTGCTGACTCTGCACATCCCAGATGGCTTTATTGCATCACCCTGATATATTTTCTCCATCACTCACCACTCTAAGATACGTCTTATATGTTCATTCATTTAACTTGTTTCTTACCTGTCTCCCCCAATTAGATTTTAACTTTCATGGGGGTTTGTCTTGTCCATTGTTCTGTCCCATTGTTTGCCACATGGAAGATGATCTTCTTGAAGAAATGAAGGAGAGTGAATGCTGTAGCTGGTTGTTTGTTATACTGTGGCTATCGAAAAGCCCCAACCAGGAGAGCTGGGTTCAGTTTTCAGCTGATTTCATTCTTCCATAGGACAGAAGCAAAGAGGGTAGCAGTTAAGTGATGGGTGTGTGCTGGACACTTAGAGGGTGGAAATTACTGAGGGGCAGAGGGAAAGAAATGTGCTTCTCAGAGCAGCTCACCATTCTACTAAACAACAGCTCAATTCTGATCTCGGATTTTGAGGCATGAAGTAGGGCAAGGAGAGGATAGGAGTTGAGGGCCAAAGCAGGATGCCTTCCCTAGTAGACTTGCCCGATTTAGTAAATAAAAATACAGGACACTCAGCTAAATTCAAATTTCAGATAAATAATGAAGGACTTATATATTTTTTGGTATAAGTATGCCCCAAATATTGCACAGGACATACTTATACCAAAGCCTTATCCACTGTTTATCAAAAATTCAAATTTAACTGGGGGCCCTGTATTTTATCCGGCTGCAGCACTTTCTTCCTGGGGCTGCCCAGCCAGGGTGTGCTTTCACTCCTCCTCCCCCAGTTCCCACTGAGCACGTGACCATCTCATCCTTGCCCTTTCTTGCTGGGTTGCTTTCATCCCCACCCCTCCTCTTGAAACCCTGGTTCTCTTGGAAGCCAGATTTCTCATATTTATCAGCCCATCTATCTCTCCTCTGTCTTTAGAGTTGACCTCCTAGATTTGTCTCAAGGCTTGTGTTTCACAATTTCACTTTTCCTAAGTGCAAAAGAGGAACAGAAATGAGCCCTCCCCCGCCAAGGGCACCTTGGACAAGTAGCAAGAGCAAGATGAGACTTTCTGAGAGTCCCTGGCCTGGTCCCCGTCCTCCTGCCTCTGTGCCGGCAACTCTGACATCCCCACCCATGTTCTCTCCTTCACACTATACCCTTTGCACTAACAGCTTTTCCTGTGGTTAGCCCTTGAGGGCTGGGGAGCCTTTATGGAGTGAGTCGAGTTGCTAATGCTGCTCATTGGCATCGATCAAGAAGCAAATAGTCCTTGTGTGATTGTGGTGTAGTTCCATATAGGGTAGAAATATTTGCAGGCTCCCCTCCAGAAGTAAACAGTCATTTTCTTAGGTGCGCGCTGGCTGCCTTAGCAGATCCTGTGAGCTCCAGGAGAGAGCCCCAGCCCAGGGGACTCGGCAGGCCGTGCTTCTGTGTCTCAGGAGGTCATGTGTTCTTTCAGCTTTGGGTTCACAGGCCTTGGACTCAGCTTCAAGATCACATCCTAGCTCTGCATCTTCATTTCCCGTGGCTGCTATCACCAGTCAGCACACACTCAGTGGCTTAAAACAACAGGAATGAATTCTCTCCCACTTCTGGAGGCCAGGGGTCCAAACTCAGGATCAGTGGAGGGAAATCAAGTGTCAGCAGCACTGCAGGTACTCCCGAGTGTTAGGGGAGAACCTGTTCCTCGCCTCTTCCAGCTTCCGGTGGCTGCAGCATCCCTTGGTTTGTGGCTGAATCACAATACTCAAGGCGTCTTCATTCAAATCTCCCTCTGCTGCATCGTCACACCCCCTTCTCCTCTGTGTGTGTCAGAGCTCCCTCTGCCTCTCTTGCATAAGGACACACGTGATCGCATCAAGGGGCCTACCCAGACCGTCCAGGCTGGGCACATCTCAAGTTCCTTAAGTTAATTACAGATGCAAAGTCCCTTTTCCAAATAAGGTCACATTTACAGGTTCTAGGGTAGAGGACTGATATTTCGCGGGGGTGGGTGGGTGTGTCATCGTTGAACCTACGGTAGCCTGCAACTCTGAAATGGTGATAAAATCAGCCCCTCCACAAGCATCAGAATTTATGTCATATACTCTAAATGTTTAAATTCTCATCTAACAAGACATATCCTTCATATGCTCTATTCCTTTGAACAGGTCTCATCACTAGCACCAGCTACATAATTGGTGTGGTCTGGGGCAAAATCAAAATATGGGGCCCCATGTCATAAAAGTATTAAGAATTTCAAGACGATGACAGTGGAGCATTAAACCAAGTGTGGGCAACTGCTTGGCAATGAGCCCTTTATAGGTTTTCAACGTCATATGCCCCTTTTGTGTTTTCTGAACCAATATGGTGACTTGTTGTTTTCAAATGTCATAGCTTATCAAAGTTTGATTATTTATGAGGCTCAGGTCTTCCCTTCCTCATGGATGGGCACTTGGTTAATAGTTATGTATAAGGAGAGCCAGTAAGATTACCGTTTTGAGAACTGAAGTGTGAGAGTCCCAGGCTTCTCTCTGCTGGCTGGTCCTTCACCTTTCTTCTTGTATGCAGATTTTCAGTAAGCAAGGAGAGCTGTGGTTCAAAATTTCGTGTCTATGTTCTTTGTGTCTACAGAACTAGCTATATGCCTTGGTTAGCTTACGTAACTATTCTCACGTCACTTTTCTTACATATTAAATATGAATAAACTCAGAGGGTTGTATCATTGATGAAAAGAAACATCTTCTGCAATGTTTGAATGCTCATTAATTGTACACTTGCCACCTTCCTGTCATCTGAGCCTAAGTTCTTAATCACAATGGATTGTGACATTGGATTTTACAACTGTCCAGTGTGGCCAAGCATCAGACAACATTGTGGAATGAAGGGATTTTTGCCTAACAGCTCTACACACACACATACGTGTGCACACAGACACATGGAAAGAATTCTGCATGATACCAGTTTGTTTTCATTCAGGTAATGTTTTCAGGGACAATGCCAGCCTTTTACCTGTCTCCACAGTACCAGTTTAAGGAGGTGAGAGAAACACCTTCTTTATAACCAGTGAAGTTCATCCTGACATAAGGGCCCCATGATCAAGTTTGGAAAAAGACCACTTTTATGAGCAAGGGTTATAAAACCATAGACTGTTGGAAATGGATGGCATCCCTGAGCTCATTTTGCTGTTGGTTCTTAATGTGTATCAGAATCATCTAGAGAGATTCTGAAACAACACATGCCCAAAGCCCCAGTGGCGCTAGATCATGGTATCCTGAATAAAATCTCGCTTGAGATTTTGAAAATATTTTCAGAAGATTCCGATTCATCTTCTTAATTGAATACCACTGGATTAATCCAACCCCTTCATTTTACATAGAAGGAAACAAGAAGTAGAATTGGTAAGAGAATGAGTTAATGCCACAAAGCGAGTAAATGATAGAAACAGGACTAGAACCTGAGTTACCTGACTCGAGCTATTTCTCTTTCCAGTATGTTCTCTTGTCTTCTGTTTTGCTTAGGCCAAAGTCTCGCCAATGAACTGCATTGATTAACCCCAGTGATTTTTGATACTGTCTGCTTTAATGAGGAACTCACCTTGCTTATACTTCCAAAAATAATGTTTACTCTTGTTTAGGTTTATTTTCATTTTTCCTTACTGGGGAGTGTCAAAATTTAACTCACAGAGGACTCGGATCACGAATTGTTTGAAGGGGTGGAAGACAAAGCAGTCGGTGAGATTCCATAAGCACTGCATATGTGCTGGATGTGTTTCTCAGTTATGCCCTAATGGAAACTGCATCCCTTCTCCTGCCAATGACGTCACTACCTATTATGGTTGGTTCACTCTGTGTAGTCAAAATATGTGTGATTTCCTGGGTAAAAGGAGCATTAGCAGATTCCTTGAAAATACATGGCTTCCTGTTTTAGCCAGAGTCACACACTTTCCCCCTTTTTATGTCTTTAATTAAAAGGTGAGTAGGACTTTTGCCCTGAAAGATGAATTGGGATAAATGCCCTATTATTAGCACGCACCACCTTTGGAGGGAAATGCTTCGCACTATGATTAAATGCTAGTAGGAGCTTACGAATAATTAGCCCAGGTGGCCTCTAAGCCCAGAGTGCCCGCAGTTAATCAGCAGCTGGAGTCATGCAATTCCGTCTTTACTACAGATTGGGTGCCTGCTCGATTGTGCTGCTTGACTTTGGAAGAGCTGGAATCACACCCTTCTGAAATCAGAGATTGATTTTAGACAACAAGCCCCCATGGTTTGAAGATTAAAAAAAAATCCTATCAAGGGAAATGGAAATGGACACAATCTTGGGGTTAATTTAAACATTTTTCAGCGGTGATCAACTTAGGAGAGAGTCAGTAGAGAATATTTTTTTTTTTGGAAAAAGCTATTGAGATGTGACTCGTGGTATCTGTAAACTCAGAGGATGTGCCTTGTTTGGCTGTCATCACAGAACCCGTAGCTTACCCATCAAACTAACTGCTCCAACGCACCCGTTATTTTTGGTCCTCTTAATACAAGTAAGAGCAACAGCTAATTCCATACAGTCCTTGTGGGTCAAGCGCTGAATGAGATGCTTTGTATGTTTTATTTCGTTTAATTTTCATAACCGCTCAGTGAGAAAGGTGCTATTATCATCGTCTCACATGTGAGGAAACCAAGGTTCAGAGAGGTTAAGTATCTAAGATTCCAAACCAAATAAATGGCCTTCTTACAAATGGATAGCATTTGGCATAACGGTGATGGACAGCTGAGTGTGGGGACATCAGGATACACTCTGAAATGACTAGGAAAACAGTTGAGGGATTGTCTTGCTGTTGCTGAATCGGTAGCATCTTCACAAAGGAACAGTCTGTAACAGCATATGGGTCAGCACCTCTGCTTTGGGGCAGGCTTTCCCTTCCCCACTCCCACCCCCACATATCTCTGAGCAAGAATAAATGTCACATCCTTCAGATACTTAGGGTTGGGGAAAAAATTAAATTACTGTTTATGCAATCAAGGGGCTAGTTTTTTTTTTTTTTCAAGTAGGTTGCAATTAGTACTTTTCATTATTTGAAAAGAGAGACAAAAGGAAGGAAAATGTTTTATATTCTTACTAATATACCTCTTTTAGCATTTTGCTATATTTTTCTATACTTTTTTTTTCTCTACTGTATTAGTTATCTATTGCTGTGTTAAATTTAATGGCCTTAAACAGCAAATATTATTATTTCACACAATTTCTGGGGGCTAGAAATCCTGGAACGGTTTAGCCGGGTGGTCCTGACTCAGACTCTCTCATATGCTGGGAAGCTGTTGACCAGGGTTACCGTCATTCGAAGCTTGACGGTGGAAGGATCACCTCCAAAGTCCCTCACATGGCTGCTGGCAGCATCCAGAGGGCTTGCTTTCCAGCTCACTCATGTGCTTGCTGCTACCAGATCTATGGTTCTCTCCCAACATGAGTCTCTTCATAGCTGTTTGAATGTCCTCACACCATGGCAGCTGGCTTCCTTCTCTGCAGGGCTGCCTTATAACATAGCAGCTGGCCTGAGAAAGAGAGAGAGAGAGAGAGAGAGAGAACCCCCAGGTGCAAACTGCAGGCTTTTCATAACCTAATCTCAGAATTGACATCACATCCCTTCTACCATATTCTATTCACTAGAAGCAAGTCACTAAGTTCTACCCACATTCAAGGGGAAGGATATCAAATTTAATTTCTGAAGAATGCATGGGCACCTGCTCAAAACCGTCATGCCATATCTTCAAGGGACTTGTTCTTATAGCACATACAGTGTTGCTTTGCATCCTTTTTCTTTTAAAAGAACGGAAACAATTTTAATAGCTGCATAATATACCGTAAGGTGAATTTTCCATGATATCCCTACATACCTACTGATTGTGGGAATTCTAGATTGTTTGGGGCATAGTTCTTTGCATTATTGGTTCTTTCATTAAGGTAGATTTCTACAAGTGTCCCAATGTGTGTGTGTGTGTGCGACATGGTTATCTTTTAGGTTGTTTTTTTTTAGGACTCACACTTCCTGACTCTGATACATACTAAAAAGCCACAGTGATCAAAACAGCCCGGCAGTGGCACAAGGACAGGCACACTGACCAACAGAATCAAACCGAGAGCCCAGAAGCAGGCCCTCACATTCACGGTCAATTGATCTTTCTTTCTGGCATTTAAAAAAAAATTTATCGATGCTTATCATTCATACATAAACATACTTAAACAATAAGTGTATAGTAATAGTTATGACCTTACAAAACAAACATACGTAACATCTTACAGGACTCTCATACCTCACCCTACCATCAATACGTTGCATTGTTGTGAAACATTTTTAACTAATGGTTAAAGAGCATCCTCAAACTATTACTACTAATCAAAGTATTCTTCCCCCAACCCACCCTATTACTATTTTTATATCATTTTTACATGAACATAAATAAACAATAAGTGTATAGTAAAAGTTGTGAACTTACCAAGCAAATATGCATAACATCATGCAGGGGTCCCACACATCAACTCAACACCAGCACCTTGCATTGTGAGACATTTGTTACAAATTATGAAGGAATATTGTCAAGATCTTGCTACTAACTATAGTCCATATCTTACACTTGGTGTATTTTCCTCGCCAACCAACTCTATTATTATTTTAAAAATATATTTTCATGACAGAAGTTGTAAACTTACAAAACAATCACGCACATGTGCAGAATTCCCAAACAACACCCCTCTAGCAACACACCACACCGTGGTGGAACATTTGTTGCAGATTATGAGATAATATCATCAGATTATTACCATGTCCATAGCGTACATTTGGCACACTTTTTCCATACTCCCCTATTATCAACACAGCACATCTTTGGCATAGATGCATGAATATTGCATTATTACTGTTAACCACAGTCCATAGGTCACTCCAGTTGTATTTTTCCCATGCGTCTCCACATTCCCACCACCCTGCAATAGTGATGTACATCTGCTCTAGCTCACAGAGGACACTCTTGCATCTGTACCATCAACCACAATTCTCATCCACCTCTGGGTTTACTGTGCTATTTAGTCCCTAGATTATTCTGTAGCTTTCTGTCAATTGGCATTTACAGCCCTAGACTACCATTTTCAGCTGCTTCCCCATTTATAAACCAGCTGTTACTCACTATAATGTGTTACCATCAACTCTGTATAATTTCCTCACTTTTACAGTAAAGTTAATTAAAACTTCTACATACACTAAATATCAGTAGTCCATCTCAGTCCTCCTATCTTCTTTAAGAATCCACCACCTACCACCAGGTCTTGAAGATATTTTCCTACATTTTCTTCTAGAAGCTTTATGGTTCTTATTTTTATATTTAGGTTTTTGATCCACTTTGAGTTAATTTTTTTATAAGATGTGAGATAGGGATCCTCTTTCCTTCTTTTGGCTATGGATATCCAGTTCTCACAGCACCGTTTGTTGAATGGACTGTTCTGCTCGAGCTGGGTGGGTTCGACAGGCTAGTCAAAAATCACTTGGCCACAGATGTGAGGGTCTGCCTCCAAACTACCCATCCGGTTCCACCAGTCCATGTGTCCGTCCTTATGCCAGTATCATGCTGCCTCCACCACTGCAGCCAGGCAATATGACCCAAAGTCCAGAAATAAGAGTCCTCCAACTTTGCTTTTTCCTTTTTAAGATGCTTCTGGCTATTCAGGACCCCCTACCCTTCTAAATAAGTTTGATAATCATGTTTTCCATTTATTTAAAAAATGCTGGTGGAATTTTTATCAGGATTGCATTGAATCTATATATCAATATTAGTAGAATTGACATTTTAATGATATTTAGTCTTCTAATCCATGAGCATGGAATGTTCTTCCAATTATTTAGGTCTTTTTTGATTTCTTTTAACAATGAGTTGTAGTTTTCTGAATATAAGTGCTTTACATCGTTGGTTAAGTTTATTCCAGAATATTTGGGTTTTATCTGTCATATTTTATTTTCAGCACTCTTTTAGTTACTTTTATTGATATAATCTTCATTTCTAGACTCTCTTCCAGGACTCTCTCTCCTATCTTTTCTTTTCAGGCTGTAGCACAGCCTTTAGTATTTCCTGCAAACAGGTCTCTTGGTTACAAACTCTCTCAGTTTCTGTTTATCTGTGAATATGCTAAACTTGCCCTCATTTTTGAAAGGTAATCTTGCTGGGTATAAGATTCTTGGCTGGAAGCTTTTCTCTTGCAGTATCTTAAATATATCATACCACTGTCTTCTTACTTCCATGGTTTGTGGTGGGAAATCAGCATTTAATCTTGTTTGGTATCCCTTGTATGTTATACATTGCTTTTCTCTTGCTGCTCTCAGAATGTTCTCTCTCTCTCTTTTTTAATATTTTTAAAAAGATACTTAGATTACATAAATGGTACACAAAAATTACAGGGATTTCCATGTTCCCCACCTCCCACACCTCCCATAAATCCCACATAAACATCTTTCATTAGTGTGACACATCACCAGCAATGGATATACACATCCTGGGGCTTTGCCACTAAGCATGGACCATAGTTCACATTGTAGACCACACTCTCTCCCACACAGTTCTGCATTATATATGCTGATGTATAATAGCCTATATCTGTCGTTGTAATGTCACTCAGGATAATTCCCAAGTCCTGAAAAAGCACCTGTATAACAACTGCTTTTCCCTTCCCTGCCCCCAAAGCATCCAGTGGCCACTGGCTCCACCTCAATGTTGTAATTTCTTCCATTGCTTGAATCACATTATGTCTACAACAGAATACCATTAAGTCTACTCTAGTCCATAGCTCTTTCCCCAATCCTGAGGAGTTTGGGATGGTGATGTTCACTCCACCTCCAAGTGAGAGAGGGCTTATATCCCATGGATATGCTGGATGGGATTATTCTGCCTGTGGCTGCAGTCTCTCCATTCCCTGGGATGGCTGTTGTCCATCATCGTCTCCTCACCAGGTGACTTGGGTGTGTCCATTGAGCTGTAGAGTAGGAGTTACAGCTCCACCGAGATTCCAGGCACAGCTGGCATATGGGCAGGCCAGAGGCTCCAGTCTCTGGAAGTACACCTACAAACTCCAGCATCACATATAGGTTTGAATAGAAGGGACTGATGGACCATGTGCAGGGAGGAGGACTTATTTGAGTCCAACTCTATCACTCTCAGGAGCACAGATTCCAAAGTAGAGCCCACTGATAAGGCATCAATCTCTGGAGCTATCCCCCTTTATATAGGACCTGGGTGTCTCCAGAGCCCTCAGGAGTCCCTCTGTGTGGGATGATATCCACTTTGGTGTTCTATGAGATCCTACTGAGGTGTGCATAAGCGTTACCTCTGGGATGACCTCCCGACTCTCTTTGAAGTCTCTTAGCCACATGAACTCATTTGTCTTTACCTTTCCCCTCTTTTATTCACAGTCTTTTTCCAGTCGTATTGCCAGTTGGCACTTGGTATTAATCCCTCTTTGCCAGGGAGGCTCATCCCCGGGAGTCATGTCCCACGCTGGGGGGAAGGTAATGCATTCAGAATGCTCTCTTTGTCTTTGGCATTTGACATTCTGATTAGTACATGTCTCAGAGTTGGTCTATTCAGATTTATTCGGATGGGAGTATGTTGTGCCCTTTGGACATGGGTATTTATGTCCTTCAATAGGATTGGGAAATTTTCTACCATTATTTCTTTAAATATTCCTTTTGCCCCTTTCCCCTTCTCTTCTCCTTCTGGGACTCCCATGACACATATATTTGCACGTCTCTTGCTGTCATTTATTTCGCTGACATTTATATCCTGTTCATTTTTTCCCATTCTTTTCTTCATCTGTTCTTTTCTTTGCTCTCAGAGGCCATTTCTTCAAGATCACCAATCCTTGCTGTCATTTTTGACATTTTGTCATTTTGTCTCCTCAAATCTGCTATTATATGATTCCAGTGTATTTTTAACTCCATTTATTGCAACTTTCATTCCTGTAAGATCTGCTATTTTTCTATGTATGCTTTTAAATTCTTTCTTTTGCTCATCCAATGTCTTCTTAATATCCTTAATCTCTTTAGCCATCTCATTGAATTTATTAGGGAGATTTGTTTGAACATCTATGATTAGTTGTCTCAACTCCTTTATGTCATCTGGATGCTTATCTTTTTACTATAACTGGGCCATATCTTCCTGTTTCTTGGTGTGGTTTATAATTTTTTGTTGGTGTCTTGGCATCTGCCTTACTTGATACATTTACTCTGGGTGCAGTTTCTCTCCTTAGTTTAGTGATTTCTTGCCCTTTCCTCCTTGCTGTTTGTGTAGTAGGAGCCAAGGATATAGTTGGTGCTGTAAGCTGTGGCACCTCAAGCTGCCC
Organism: Tolypeutes matacus; assembly: GCA_026826555.1. Lineage (NCBI taxonomy): Eukaryota > Metazoa > Chordata > Mammalia > Cingulata > Chlamyphoridae > Tolypeutes > Tolypeutes matacus. Next base: position 8,056,283 of record JAKSZT010054540.1, read on the forward strand.
CCAGTGCCCCAAGGACTGATGAAGCTTCTCCCAACTTTCTCCTTTGCCAGGGGTAGGGACAGAGCTACAGCTGTGTGTAATAGACTGCAGGCCTAGACTGTAGTTGCCCAGACAGACTGATGAAGCTTCAAATCCCTTTCTTCCCTGCCTGGGGCAGGGATTGAGCTGCAGGTGTGGGCAGCAATCTATACCATGCGGGTCCAAAATGACTGCAGACTTCCGACTATTCAGTCTGTGCCAGCCGAATGTACCTGCAATTACCTGGAGAGGCTGGTGCAGGGTCCGCCAGCTTCCTCCCTACTAGAGGTGGGACTGACGCCTAGGCTAGGGCTGCAGGCCAATCTGGGTGAAAGAAACCAATCTCTACTGTCATTGTGATTTTCAGTCAGCCTGGCTTCCCCACATGGTGGGGGTGGAGTAAAAATGGCAGCTATTGGCCTCTTTCTGACTTGGAGAGATTCAAAATCTAGCTGTTTTTACGATTATACTTTAGCCCAGTGAATTTACTAATCAGTAGCTGAAGTTGTTGCCCTACCGTCTCTTCCTTCCCCATTTTTGGGAAGTGGAGCTTCCAATTCCAGCTGCGGAACAGCTCTGGAGGTGGCTTGTGCTACCAGTGGAAGATAGGCACAGGCCTCTTGGACGTGAAGGGCTCTACTTACGAATCTTCTCAGCAGATGCGCAGTCTCCTCCTTCCATTCTTTCAAGGATGTTGCAGGATGCACTTCTTGTCTCCTGGAGCCCCCAAACAGGTGCTTTAGATAGCTCTGGGTGATTACTAACTGCCCTGTAGCACAAACTGACTCTAGGAGCTCCTTACTCTGCTGCCATCTTGCTGGTTGTCTCTAGGTTTTTGTTTTTATACTTATTCCTATATTCCTTTATTAAAGCTTTGAACCAATGTATTATCCCATGAACCATATAACAGGGGATTGGGACTCACTGCAGCACTTAAAAGTCACATTGACAGTGGAGCAGTGATCGACATGATGTCTAGTGCTCCCTCCCCCAAATGGCACTGGCTGCTCCTTCACTGTCCTGAGTGTCTTAACACCTGTTGACCAGGTTAGCCCAAAGAGTCACTTTCTTCCACTGAGATGATTTTGTAGTCTTGGCTAAATAAAATCACAACAATAATGTAATGATATAGTATTGCAAAATTATGTACAGAAAGACAATTCATTTTTTATTTCACTGGAACATTTTTCAAAGATTATTGCTGAGGTAGTCAAACTGCTGTTATTATCTTTTCAAATCTTTCCTCCCCAAACTGTAGTAATATTATGAAAATGGCTGTGTGTATTGCCTAGCTCTTAAAATTATTGTACTATAACTGTACTATAATTACAACTTAATTCTTTTGGTTAGTATAATAGTATTATTGAGATATAAAACACATACCATAAAATTCACTCATTTAAAGTGTACAAACAATGGTTTTTAACATGATCACAGTTGCACAAAAATAGCTACCATCAATTTTAGAATATTTCTGTTACTCTAAAAAAAACACTCTGTACCCATTAGTAGTGTGACTTAATTCTTTTATTCTAACAGAAATCTTCAAAGATACCTCCTTTTTATGGATGCCTGGGACAGCTTTTCCATAACTTTGTTGGAATCTCATTACAGATATGGAGAAAGATAGCAACTTGCCCAATACTCAAAAGATTGTGGTCAGATACACAAATCAAAGCTAGACCTCTGAAGCCAACACCAATGTTTGTGGCTTTAAGAAGAAATTTTAGATGGGATATTAGACTTCACTTTAAGGACAATCCTTTTAATTCCATTTTCCTCAGACTGGGCAGTTGAGGAATTAAAAAAAAAATTCTTTGTAAGTATTTCAAATATGTGGAGCATATTCTGTCAGTCATCTTGGTGAAATCCTTAGTAGAATGTCAGGTCACATGCCGAAAACGGGTTGTGGGTCATCAGCAATATATTAGGCTTCTCTTTACTGACCACAGTTTAAATATATTTTTAACAATCTTTTCCTCTTATAAAGACAATCTTGGCCACACAGCCTCATGAAGTCAGCACCCCTTGGTGGGTCCTATGTGGGAATATATGAAAGATATTTTCCCCCCAATATAGCATAGGTATACTCATTTATAACTCCCCTAATCATGATTCTTTTACTCCTTTTATTTGAACCTGTAATTTTTAAAAAAAGATTAATTTTTAAAATTTATTTCTCCCTTCTCCCTCATTGTTTGCACTTGCTGTCTGCTCCCTGTGTCTGCTCATTGTGTGCTTGTCTTCTTTTTAGGAGGCACCAGGAACTGAACCTGGGACCTCCCATGTGGTGGCAAGCACCCAAATGCTTGAGCCACAGCTGCTTCCTGGAACCTGTAAGTTTCAACGTATCTGTTATGTATATTTCTCAGAGACTTAATTCTTCGGATTGTACACATGCTGGTTGAGCCCTGTAAACCCAGCAGAGTTGCAGCCAACTCCTACTCTCCAGTTCTTCATGCTTGCCCTGGACAGCTAACAAAATGATGATGATGGCCCAGTCCCATCCACAAAATAAGGAGTATCTTCAACGGCAAGCAAAACAATTCTTGTCCTCTGCCCCACATTATCTGTGTCCCTTCCCAGCCCGAGGCAGTCAGAGTGGACATCATCCCAAATCCCCAAGATTAGGGGATGAACAAAAATAAGGGGTGGTGGTAGTGGTGGTGGAATTGTAACCATGGACCAAAGCCGATTTATTGTTATTGTAGTTATTACCTTGTGTTAACAGAATAACTTGTACCATTGATATAAAAAAATAAAAGAAAAACAAAAACAAACAAAAGACAATCTTGGCAACTTCACTTTTAGGTCAATGAAATTTCTGCCTACTGGTGTCAGTAACAAAATGATGAAGAGAAAAGGAGTCATTTTCCACACAGTGTGGAAAGCCAGCTTGTGACCCAGGGTCTCATGGGCATAATTCACTTCCTCTGTGAGCAGAGAACACCAATTTCCTCTCCAGGAGGTCGGTAGTGGGAGGTGTAAAGTTACAAGGGAGTTTAGATTCCAAGAGACATTCGAAATGTAATTGCCCTGCTGATTTTGTTTAGCCACAAGGTTACCCTTAGACATAGGCAACAATGAGGCAATAATAGCTGGAATGATCTTGGGTTGACCCATGAAGAGAAAGATGAATTTTTTTTGCGTCAATAGAGAGAGGGTGGCCATTATGACTGCTGTGTCTTCCAGATGCATTTGGCATTGGTGGGCAACCGAATGAGACAAGAACTTTTAGGTCACTCCATTTTCCTGAATCACAAGACATAAATCAAAGCTGAGCATCAAAACTTCAGCCCTGTCTGTGACCCGCGCCTCTATAAATGGAGGAAAGGTCTTCCCCTCTGGCGCTGGGCAGAAAGCTGCTTATTTGTATTCAGTGATTGAACCGGGCTAGTGGTGACATAAGCCTCACTGACTTTGCAGCTGTAAATAATTCTAATGAGAGAACTGCCAATAGACCCTGCAACTATAGACATTTACCTAATGTAAGCCAAGCTGTGGAGACCCTTTGAGGCCACCTCTGGACATCTATTCACATCTTGTAGAAGACTCGGATACTGTCTCTCTCAAATCAGTTGGACAAGCTAGGATAGGTAAACCAGTAACCTTCTGGCTCACCTGAACTTGAACCCCACATTGAAACACCGGCAAGTTTTTGATAAAAACACCTTTCTTTGTCTTAAAATAGAAATGCAGATTTTTCAAAGCCAGACAGATTTAATGAATTCTTTTGGAAGAACAGCTCTTGTCAAAGTAAATTGTCTCTGTTTGAGGAACCTGAAGTTTATACAGCGAGGCAGGGTTTTGCCAATTTTCTAAAAGGTCAAAAGTCTCTCTCTCTTTTAATAAGACTGCTGTTTATGATTATTAGTCCAATCTAACGTGAAATCTTCACTTTCTGGAGAGAGCTTGTGAAATTTCCAAGTATTCTTGTTAGCACCTATTAAAAGGATACTTGCATTTCTGGGTGCAATTCTCATTGTGATTTTTAAAATATATTAGATGAGCGGATGTGGCTCAAGCAATTGGGTGCCCGCCTACCACATGGGATGCCCTGCATTCGGTTTCCAGTGCCTCCTAAAGAAGACTAGCAAGACAGTAAGCTGACATGACAGGCTGGCACGGTGAGCTGACATAACAAGATGACACAACAAAGAGACTCAGGGAGGAAAACACAATGAGAGGCACAACAAGCAGGGAGTGGAGGTGGCTCAAGCTTAGGCACTTCCCTCCCATGTGGGAGGTCCCGGGTTCAGTTCCCCGTGCCCCCTAAAAAGAAGACGAGCACACAGTGAACAGACACAGAGAGCAGACAGTAAGTGCAAACAATAGGGGGCGGGGGGAGAAATAAATAAATAAATAAAATCTTTAATATATATATATATATTAGAAAAAAAAGCCAGCATTCAACATTTCCTTAATAATTGAGACACTTCAATGTTAGGAAAACAGCTCATTCTATTTTAGCACTTATTTTGACCAGAAAACAGCTATTTGAGGGGATAAAGCTGAGTTGATAATAATAATATTAGTTCTGCTCAATTCAAAATGCCCTTGTGAAGAGTAAGGGAAATAATGTACGTGAAAAGTGCTCGAACACAGTGTTTTCTTTTGTCTGTTATTACTCTTCATGCTGTCCCAGGAATACACTGTTAAGTGTGCTCTCCCGCAGCCCTGGTTTTTTAGAAACCCTGATAATTTGGAAGGAGAGCCAATTTTGATATCTTTGAATACCTTCAGAGCACTCTTTGAGGGTATTTCTTCAGCAGGTCCAGACTTGCTTTTCATTGTTTATTTACATTGTAATAGATATGAAAGGCTTCCCTGGGTGTGTGCTGTTAGCTGGTTGCCAGAGGAATTCAAGAATACTGTTACTATTTCCCTGTAACTTTCTCCATGGAGCTGTGCACTTTGCTTTGTGGCCCTCTGCTGAGTGGCTTCGTGCAATGTAGTAGAAGGACTTCTGGGAAGATTTGCCTCTGTGGAACATCCCTGGGGGAAAATGCATCCAACGACACCAATATTTGAGTACAGCCTCAGGTTGACCCCAGGTCAGCCCTTCTGGTCCTTAAGCCCTATAGGTGAGTGATAATGAAGGTGCCCAGCCATGCTGAGACGTTGGCTCCCTACCACAAAGAGGGACAGCCAACAGGCCGGCCAGCTGGCAGAGTCCAGCTTTATTTGCATTTAGTGTTTTCTCAGCTTGGGGTCCCCTATTAGCATACTCTGCTAACTCTCCTCCATTCCGTCTTCTTGGAGGAAGGAAGAGCATGCTGGTCAGAAAACAGCTGTGTGTTAAGTCAACCAACAAATCGCAAGTTTCTCTTGGATGGGCCCTCAGTTTATCCATTGGAATGCTGAGGACAATTAGTAATCAGGATGGTAGCTCAAACTGGGACTCTTGACACTGCTGATGGGGGGTGTCGGTTGTACTACCACTTTGTAAAACTGTTTGGTAGTGTCTACTGAGACTAAGCAGACGCCTACCCTTTACTGGATAATCCACTCCTGGGTATGTTACCTAAGAGAAATGAGTGCATATGGGACATGAATAAGAATGTTTAAACTGACATTAGTCATCATATCCCCAATCTGGAAACAACCCAAATATCCATCATAGTAGAATGGACAAATACATTGTGGTCTAGTCACATAATGGAATATATCACAAAAATCAAATAAGAAACTACTGCTATATGCAGAAACATAGATGATTCTCAAGGCATAAAAATGAACAAAAGAAGCCAGACACACACAAAAATATAATTTTGTGTGATTCCATTTATATGAGTTCAAGTTCAGGCAAAACTAACCAATGGTGAGAGGATGGTGGTTATCTCTGGGGAGTGGGTATTGACTGGGATGGGCATGATGGAGACTTCTGGGTCTAGATTATGATCTAGGTAGTGATTGCTCAGTGTATATATATAAGAAAAATTTGGTTTCATATTTTAAGTTTGGTTTATTTTATTTAAGTATGCTATAACTTAATTAAAAACAAGAAAGATTATACTACACTAACAGATGATTATGGCAGCAGTCACTTTGCATTCTAGCCTGTTTGGACTGCACCAGTTCCCTAAGTTTGGGTTTGCATCTGACACAAATCATTTCTGGGTTGGAGGCAGATTTAGTTCCTGCCATTGTCCTAGGTCTTCCTGATGACATTTCCTCATCTCCTAGATACTTAATGCCCCACCCCAATGTTCCTGGAGCACCTGGGCAGTCCATACCCTTTCAGATGGCCTCACACACCCTGGTGTTACCATGTGCTTCCTTGCTTCTCTGGCTCACTAGATTGGGAACCCACTGAGGGCAGGATATTGCTCATTGTTTTTATTTCTCTAGTGTCTGTACCCAGCACAGGTTTAGGGAAGATTTATTTGTCTTATGAAAGTCTTATGGTTCTAGGTTTTCTCCTTTGTCATGTGTTTATACATCAGCAATAGTAAAATACAAATGGGACAATATATCTGGTCAACATGAGCTTACTTCCCAGTGGGCTTGCTTTCTTTGCTCCCAACTACTTGCTGTGACCCATATTTCGCTTCTCCTCTGTTATGACGAGCCTTTAAAATTATTTTTAAAACGGGTCTTGTGGAAGGAGGATAATAGAAACAAGAAATCTGTGAAATCTTTGGCTCTTAGGAAAATGTCTTCACATGTTCATGCAGGAGAGAAGATTTACTACTCTAAATCTAAGAAGAGGGCATCATTTCTATTTTACAAGGGAATTCAGAGACGCTTTTGTCTAGCCTGCTTATGACAGATCTAGGTGGTGCCTTTAAGAGACCCTCTGGTACCCAGTGAGAGACACACCCCATTGGCTTTTTAAAGTAACCTGTGCTGGCAGAACTCTGCTAGCAGAGTAAAGGATGCAGCTTGACTCTGATCATGGGACGCTGCCTGTTATCTTGTGTCATTCTCTGACTATTGTGGTTGGTTTCTCCCATCAGTTTGGCTCTTGCCAGCCACCCTCTGTGCCAACCCTTGGGGATGGGTTTGCTTTTTGCTGGTCCCCTTGGCTACATAATGCAATACACTATGATTCACAAAATACTCATCCCAGGCAACCAGGTCTCTAATCTACTGACCCCAATTAGGAAAGTACTTGCCTTTGGCTGGATTTACCTAATGAAAATCAAGCCTCTGATTAACTTTAAGCTCACAGACCTGACAGAGAGGTTGGTTTCTGTAAATTAGGAGCAAGTGTCTTTGATCAGTCAGGAGTGAAGAAGTTCAGCAGGCAGGGTTGGGCAGCCTCAGTGGACCATAAGGTATGGTTGTGATCCATTTGTGTGTGGGGTGGGGTGGGGTCGTTTTTCCAGTTTGGATGTTGGAGGTAAAGTAGCTGGTTGTCTGCAATGATCTAATTTTCAACATCATAGGGGGTATTAGTTATCTAGCTGCTAAACCAAATACCATCCAATGAGTTGGCTTAAACAACAGGAATTTATTGGCTCCTGGCTTTGAAGCTAGCAGTAAATCCATAATCTAAGTGCAGGAAGGCAATGCTTTCTCCCCAAAGACTGTGGCATCTGGGGCTGCCTGCTGGAGATCCTTGGTCCTTGGCTTTTCCACCACATGGCAATGCACACGGCAATATCTTCTCCTTTCTCTGTTGACTTTTGGCTCCTCTCTCTATCTCTGAATTTCATACTCTTTATAATAACTCCAGTAATCCAGATTAAAGTCCAACCTGATTCATTTGGGTCACACCTTAAATGAAGTAACATCCTTAAGAGATCCTATTTACAATGAGTCCACACCCACCAGAATCTGGACCAAGACCAAGATCATGTCCAAACTGGGGTACACAATTGAATCCACCACATGGGGATCTTTAACAGCTTCCTTGCTTCCTTGAGTGGTTTACCTAACTCTCAAGACCTAAGAAGGATTTTGATTATAGGACCTAAGCAAGGCTTGTGAAAATTGAAAATTTTGATATAAATTAAGGACTTTTAAAAAAAGAAGGAGGTGACTAGGTCAAGGAAATGTGAGAGCACTGATTTTTTTTTTTTTTTTTTTAAAGCAAGAGATATCGTTTCTAGGGAGGACTGAGTCAAAACCAGCCCAAGCATAAAATACTACCTTGAATAAAGAAAATGACTAAGGTAACAATAATCCCTTCTCCACCTGGTTGTCTAGGATGGATATTTTGTGAATAGTTCCATCACATCTGTGGATTTGCTGAGCCTGGGGCCTTGCAAGCAAGTGCACTTTCTTTCTTACTGGTCATGGGAGTTTATTTTTTTCCACAGTCAATTGGCAAATAATAGTTGCAAAAGCATTTTGAAGAATATACTCTGGGGTGTTGGCCTACCTTTTCTTGGTCTGGAAATGAGGCAAAAGGATCAGGATTCATAAAGAAAACCATATAATCTGGATTTGATTTTTCAACAAACATTTCCTGAGTGCCTGCTGTGTTCCAGGTGCTGGGCTGGTGCTGGGGCCAAGGCATGGTTGACTAGAAAACACACAGTCCCTGCCCACATGGCTCTTAGACGCATTGTTTAAGAAGCAAGCTTAGACCTGAGCCACACAAGGGAAAGCTTATATTTACAGAGGCAGGAGAAAGCAAAGCGTGTGTTATTTAATGGCAGTGAGCTGGGGAGGAGGCAGTGAGGGCAAGAAAAGGGGGAACTGAGGGGAGGGGGGGCTGGTGAGACAAAACCCCCCAACCTACGTCTTCTAGTCAGTTAGTGCTCGTCACGAATCTCCACAAATTATTAGATTCCCCCAGTCAGAAACTTGCCCTGCCTCCTATCAAAGGTGTGTTCCACAGAAAAGTGACTGGCTCTGAATAGCAAAGCCAGTGTTTCTATTGCAAATTCTTCCCCGGAAGCCACGGGAACCAAAGGCTGTATGAAAAGCAAACCTTTCTTCAGCAGGTAGTTCAGGTGCAAAGTAAAGTCCACCCATTAGTTTCTCCATTGTTCTTGCCTCCCACCTCGAAGAAAACTAATTTTTGAAAGTGTTACTCCCCTCAGCAGCTGTATATCTTAAGATAAAGACCAGCCTTTGAAAAGGTGTTTCAATGTGTGCACTTTCAGGCATGTAAAATGAAGTCTTGACGAAGCCTGTAGATACTTGTTAGGTTCATGAAAATCCTCAGGGAAGGCTGCAAGTTCAGCATTACCTTATGGGCTCTGAGAGTCTGAGGGGACCAGTTCCCAATGGAGAGCCCACCGTGAGGCTGGAATATAAGCACGCAACTACCCTCAGAATACCAGTGCCTTCAGAACACAGGCTTTTACCCTGTGGGGGCTGCTGGGGGAATCTTTGGCCCTCAGGAACTTTGGAAAGGTATGAGGCTGGGAGGGCTGAATCTCTACTGAATCATACATCTCTTGTGCCCAGATGTATGCTTCCTCCTCTCTTTTGCTGCCCTCTACCCCATGCTTTCCCCTCTCTTTCCTTTCCAGTAACATATCATGGCAAACCTAAGGACCTGCTCGTAGCTCTTCAGACTAAAGAAGTTCAGACCCCTAATAGAAACTTTCTACGTAGGAAATACAGAATTACAGAATGTCACACTGGCTCGAACCTCAGACTTGTTAAAAGAAGAACTTTACATGCAATTTCAGATCTCACAGCTTTATTGAGAGACACATAAAGCAGCCTGCATTGCATTCAGAAAGTAGAAGGTGGCTCCACCGAGGGGAAGAGAAAGGGGAAGCTTATATAGGGTGATTCTGGAAGTAAGCGAGGGCAAGTTCTGACTGGCTGTTAAGTTTCCATTTCATACGGGAGGATCTTACAGAATGGGGAGCAGATATACATTGATTACTATGGTATGCATGTCCATTCTGCTAAGCTATCTCTCCAGGACCAAAACTGGTTTATCACCAGGTATTGCTTATCTGCAATTCTGTAGGGTGCTTTCCATTTTCTCAGAAAGCCCCTGCAGGTTAATTGGTTTTCTCTTCTGGAAAATCCTTTCCTGGAAAGGGGTCCTTCCTAGCAATGCCCAAAGCAGGTGGTCATTTTATCATACTTAACAGACAGGTAAGCTATTTTCCAGTATTAGAGGAGCTTTTCCTTATCGATATTTAAATGCTCTATAAAGAGGGAGGAAATGCCAGTGAACAGTTAAACTTAAGAAAGGAAATGGGCCTGTTTTCCATTTATTTGAGAGTGGGCCTGTGCATAATATACCCTCTCACGTACCCACTGACCCACCCACCGCCTCGCCCTGGGCTAGGCACCGAGGACACAGAGAAATAAGACTCCACTCCTGCCCTCAAAACCTCAGCTATTGAGTAGGAAAGAGGAACATTCCAGCGATCACTGTACAATGCATCGAATTATCACAGAGCTCGCCCAAAATGCAGGAGACATCTGCAGGGAAAGGGAAGTGATAAACAGGGAAGGATTCAGAAAGGCCGCAGTGTTGAGCTCAGTGGGGTGAGTCAGTAGTTGCTGGCCACTTGAGAAGGGAGTTTTAGGTGGGGAGGAGCAGAGACCTGAAGAGCATGGGCTGTTCAGGAACCTGCAATGGGGGAAGGTGTGGTCGACTTGGAGGGGATTTTGGAGGGAGGGGCAGGAAAAAGGGCTGGAAACAGATCAAGGTGAGCCGTAGATGGTCTGGGGTTCATGTAGGCCATGAGCCTCATTAGGAGAATTAGCAACAAGTTTGTACTTTAGAAAGCGTCTGCTGGTAACAGGGTGCAGATGGATTGGAGTGGGGGTCTGGAGGCAGGAATGAGGCTCCTGTGAAAATTGGGGTGAGGGACCATGTGGTCTCCACTAGGTTTCCTGCTAGGATGCCAGAAGCCTCCTGCCTGCCACCCTGTCACCACTGGTTCTCTACTTGAATGGCAAGGTCTAGTCTTGGAGGTGAGATTCCTGAGGTAGGAGACATTCTCCTCACCTAAAGATTGACCAACTCCTTAATAACCACACTAACAGCTTCCCTGTGTTTCTTGACTCTGACATCCAATCTTCCCAGCCTCTGAGCTCAGAGAAAACAGATGAAATATTTATTGCGACTGTTTTGGGCACTGGGAATAAAGCAGGGAACAAACCAGACAAACGAGCCCTCACAGAGTTTACATCCTTTTAGGGGTGAGGACACAGGCATTAGATGATCCATAGTAATGAATGCCCTGGCCAAAAGGAAAACATGCAAATGGGAGCGGGAGTGCCAGGGTGAAGGGGGCTTTTGAGAGGGCGCCAGGAAAAGGCTCAGAGAGGTGATATTTTAACACATTTGATGCCTGAGGGACCTTCCCTGCAAGGGTTAAGCTGTTTAAAGGGAGACCACGTGTGATCCAATAATGTTTACAGGGGGTCTCTCGACCCTGGTGGAGCTGAGGGGGTGTGCTCGCCATTTCCCGAGCGGGCCACCTGCTGACCACAGAAGGTCCTAGCTCGTTGGCCGTGCTGGAAGGAGTTTTTAATGAGCACTCTCTTCCTCAGCTTGGAGCTGCTCTTGAATATTCAAAACAACTCACCACTCCCTTCTCCCTCGGGACCCCCAACTTATTTCTCCCCCAAAAGATAATAACAATTTGAAAAATAGTACAAGTTCAGCTCAGCTGTAGCATCTGTTTTCCAGTAAGGCCCCCACGTCTTACTCAGCTTTTCAGTTGGTTTGACTTATCAAGACACAAGCGGGTCACTTGACTGGCCCAAGGCCACACAGTGAGCAAGGGGTTCTGCCCAAAGGTAACCCCAACATTATTATTATTATTATTAATTGAAGTTGCACAACCTCTGGGAGCTCTGCGGTTGTGGTAAATGGGATGCTAATCCTATTCACTTAAAAATTACACGTTGAATCTCAGTGCAGATCTGATCAAGGTTGAGTCCATTTCCCTAGGGGAGAGGGACCAGACCTCCAATTGCGAGGCTGTTTAGCACGGGACCTGGAGGCTGCCCCAACTGGAGGCCGTTTTGGGTTAGCCTGTCCGCAAAGAACACACCTTTGCCCAACTGCTTTATCTTTTCTCTTCCCACCAAGCTCCATTTCTCCTCTTCCTCCTCCCAGCAATTTCAAGTTCATTGCCAAACTATTACAGCGTGAGGGGATTTCTGGGGACAGATTGCATGCAGCTGCAGGAGAGCTTAGGGCTAACTGCATGAGGTTGATTGAGGTTGGCACAGGTTTAGAGAAGTAAAAAGCACCTTTTGGACATTCTCATTTGTGGCTCTCCTTTGTTTGCATTGACCTTAGGGGTACATTTTCTAGCTAATACATGCCGCTTCAATTCTCTGAACCTTTGATGTTTATCTCTTTTTAAGCTACAGGACCCTATCTACAAATGAAGATTAATATAAAAACAAACTGGGTGTTGCTTTCAAAGTCCCCACCCAACAGGCACCTCCATTCTCCACCCCGTCTTTCAACACCTGTGGAACCCCAGGTGAAGAACTGCAGTTCCCTGGGTCTCAGTGTTCTCATCCGTCATTTGGGCACAATTATATGTATCTCATGGGGGCTACGTTGAGGATAAAGTGAGATGAGGCATGTAAGTGATTTGCATGCTAGATGTTCAGTCTTTCCTTTCCCGACTCATTCTTATTTGGGTTCTAATTGCACTACATTTAATTTTCAGTCAATTCCGTGGTTTAAGTGGATCCTTGGATTAACAAGGGTGAGACTCTAATCACACCCTTCCCTTGCGCTGACTCAATTCCAGACTAAGGCCCTTCACCCCAGGGAGTTCATCTTTTGTTTTTACCTGCTTCCTGTCTTTCTAAGTTCCCTGTCTCTAACTCTTCCATGCTGGATTGTTTCCTTCTGGGCTTTCTTCTCCACTTCTCCTCTCCAACTCTCTTCAGCCACCAACATGAATTTTTTTTTTCCTTTTTCTTATGAGAAAATTCAAATACATAAAAATAGAATAAAGAGATATTAGAATAAACACCTTTATACCCATTAACAAGATTTAAAAATTATTAACATTTTTCCATATTTTCTTCATCATCTTTTATGTAAAGCATTTAGTCTTCTCAATCTTTCATACAGGCCTCCATCAATTCATTATGCCAAGATCAAGTCCTGATCTTTGGGTTCAGAGTCTCCTCATCCTTTCCCAGTTGGGGAAGGGATCAAAAGGCAACATCGAAGGTCAAAGAAAACCCCCAGCTTGGTGGGGGTATTTTGCTCACTCTCCACTGCATACTTGTAACTATCTAAGCACTGCATTTCTAGTTTAACACAAACTTTTCATTCTTTGGGGAAAGAGATATTCTTTTGGGACTCACGGAGGGTTGTTGTGAAGAAAATGAACACGGTACATGTAGAACACTTAACACTGCCCAGTACACAGGACACACTCAAAAAGTATACGGATCCTTAATCGATAATGATGACAATTACTATTATTGCATTGTAGAAACACAAGTTTTAGGGTCAGCAGACCTGGGTTTTCTACTTGTGATCAGACATGTTATTGGAGGAACATCTCTGTGTCTCCGTTTCATAAACTATAAAGTGAGGATAATAAAATTTCCTAGGGCTTTGAGGAAAAGAGGTGCTGTGGATAAACACATATATCATTGCTTGACACAAAGTACAACTTTAACAAATGGTAGTTTATATATGCCATATGTGTAAAATGCTTATTCTCCCATCCATAACCACCGTTTTATTTCTTTCTCTCTCTCTCTCGTTCTTTCTCTTTCTCTGTCTCTCCCACCCTAATCTCTCTCTTTTTCTATTTTTCTCTTTCCAATCTGTGTTCAATTCCTACCACAGGTGGGTAGAAATCTATATATATTTCAATGTAAAAATGGTATGGGAGAAAGAATGTTTGTTTAGGATTCTAGGTCTGCCTTCATCATTCAGTATCAATCTAAATTCAGGCAATTCATTCTCCCTGCTTGGGCAGTTTATTCACTTGTAAAATAGGAACAATCCTATCTGTTCTAGTGAGAGCCTTATAAAGTCAGGGTGAGATTCAATTGGTTCCACATGGGTAAGAGGGCTGTTGAGCCCAAAACACACTGAGTGGATTTTAAATGAATTCAAACTCCAACAATATGAATTCAATCAGAAAGTAATTCATAAGCATTATCTATTTTTTAAAAATCATTTCAGTCTTCTTGTGTTTACTCAGTTTTGTTCAGTCATTCCACCAGGATTTGTTATCTTTTGACTGAGATTTTGTTGATTTCTTTGGACTTAGAACCATAAAGTGATAACTGAAGGCTGAATCTTGGAGGTCATCTGTTAGGTAGAAAACCACCTTGATGCAAAGGTACCTTCCAAGTACTTCACCTTTGCAGAAGGCAGGGGACATAGAGGCACATATAATTAGGAGAATTATATAAGAAGAGACATGCAAAGCAGGGACTCAAATATCAAATTAAGATGTGCGAATTACACGGTTTAATAAATGAATTTAAAACACACAGTTGTTTAAACACACAGCAAGGAGGAAGCGATGGAGGCTGTGAATACACCCAGGGTCGGCTATAAGCATGGGAGGAGGCTGATCACACTCCTTGAATTAGGCAATGTTCATATTCTCTCTTTCTCTTTCTCTCTCTGCAGCATTAGCCTTCCCTGCTGGCATTGTAGTTACCAGGAGGACCAGATTTGAGATTGGAGAAGGGAGTCAACAGATGGAAGGTGCTTTAGGCAAACACACTCACTCGTTTTTGTGAGACACATAGGCAAATATGCTTGGATACAGCTGTGGCTCTCCAGTTAGCCTGGTGGCTTTTATCCGCATTTTTTAGGGAAGTAGACTCGTGGCACCAACACGGGTGTTTCTGTTTAAGACCTGGTGAATTTTAAGTGCCTCAACTACCCTTAGTATCACTTGGCCCTTCCTGGCCCTTCTATCTTTTACACCTACAATCAGCGCCCATGTGTGCTGCCTCCTTCATCTACATCTAAAATGTCTCACAAGCTCCTTGCTTCTCTGCTTAATTTCCTCTCTCCTCAATGGGATGTTTATATATTTTGTACAGTCAAATCAAACATTCTTAAAGTATACAGCAAACATATATTGCGCCATGTACTCCAACGCTCTTGTGAGAAAATAAGGATGAATTGAGTTCCTGAGAGGTTAAAGGACCAGCACAGAGTGGAATAGGCAGGATTGGAACTCGGCTCTCCCTGCTCTCAGTCCGGCACACCCTTCCTTCCCTTTCTTCCTTTGCTCAAGGTAAGATTAAGAGACTTAAGGGAAGGAATGGAAACCAGGCTTAGCCATTTGAAACAAATAAGCAACCCACACTGGGTCTTTCTAGATAAACTTGGAGGCAAAAGGAAAATCAACGCATGTCGGCCTTCCATTTTGGAGGTCACATGATGGAGCAGGAAAAAACCAGACAGTCCTTGGGTTAAACCCAAGATTTTCATTTGACTAAGTAACTTGACCCTGAGAGATTTGCTTAACCTCCCTAAGCCTCCTTTCTCCAGCCTATAAAATATGGAGAATAGAGTTGTTCTGAGAATTGTGTAAGAAAAGGCATGTAAATTGCTAATCGTTCAGACTGGTCTAAAGCAGGGACTCCAGGAAATGTTAGTTCTGTTGTTTTTCCACATACCTCTCCTCACTTCTTGAGTATAGGCTTCAAATTGTCCCTGAGCCAGTGGCATTCTCTATCCCCATCAGAATCGGACGGGTGCTGCGATTTTGACTCAGGGTGGCAGTGGAGGACGGTGCTGGGTTCGAGGGCCCTGATGGCCAGGAGGTTTGATTTATGGCAGGCATTCTTCTGCTATGAGGGCTGCTTTCAGCCGTCTCTTTGGGGGAGGCTTCCTCCTAGGCCAGGAGGGCTTCAAAGAATGACAAAAGAAACTGAGCGCTGGGGCTGACACTCATGCTGCCAAGGACAGAGTTACACACGGCAGGCCTTCTGGATCTTTCAGAAGAACTCTGAGTCCCCAGGGTAAAGTTTTCTGTAAGGGTGGGTGTTCAAATGGTTTGTTTTGCTGGTGTTTTTGATACGGACAACTCCTTACAGAGACTAAGATATGAAAAGCCCTGCCAGAAAATCATTGCAGAGGAGTAAATAATACTATAACTGTGTTCTGAAGCCCAAGAGGCATTCTCTTCTCTCATCCTCCAAGGCCCCTGCACTCCAGCTCCAGAAGAGGCGCCAGGCAGCGAAATGTTCCAAAGCTGATTCTGCTCAGCAGGGCCCGCCCATGCTAGGATGGGGGACATTCCAAGATAAACAGGCTGTGTTATCACCCTAGACTTTCTTGGCAGGAACCACCCATTTCCAGCCCCAAAACATTTTGTGTGGATAACGGACAACCAGTTTCAGAGTAAACAGATGAAGATTTTGCAGGTGTTAACGTTCCTTTGTATTTGCCAACCAGATGTTCTTCTCTAGGACTTGCTTTCAGCCCCCTGGGCTCCCAGGGCTGAACTAAAAATGTCACTCTCTCTTTCTCCTTCCAATTAAATAAAACAGGCCTCTTTGGGGAAATTTCCCAAAATGAGCTTTAGATTTCACTTGCAAACTATTAATCTATTTGTGTCAATTTCCTTGCCTTTCTTCCTTTCTTCCTTCCTTCTTTTCTTTCTTTCTTTCTTCTTTTTTTTTTTTTCATCTGGATTAGGCCAAGAAGCACTAGTCAAAATAAACATGTAAATCTTGACCTTTAAAAAACTAACTACTATAGCAGAGCTATAAAAGTTACCTTGGGGAAAGTAAACTGCAAGATTCAGGCCTGCGCCCTGATGTTCTGGCTTGGCATGGGGCGCCGTGCATGCCGCGCACGCATTGCTTCCAACCCAGGCCAAAGTGGGAATGTGCCAGTGCTATTCCTCCCAGTCCTGGTCAAGGCGTCCAGTGTGCTGAGGACACCTGGGGAGGTGTGGACATCAGGTTCTCTCTCCTTTTGGCCATGTGCTGTGCATCAATGGGTCAGTTTGGAGAAGGCTGAGTGCTTCCAGAAGGTCCAACGGATTGAGGAAGATATAAAGTGAACCTGATTTTAGGAACTGAGACTTCATGAAAAGTCACCCTGAAGCCCAATCTTCTTTTCTCCTGAAATAAAATGGACTGTATCATAGCTATTAGACTTCTATCAGGTTCTAGTCTAACAAGTCTCAGCCTGAGCCCTGAACCCGCTTGGCTGGTTTGTAGCAGGGGGACGATCACAAGGAGGCCCCTCTAGCTGTTAAACGTTAGAATGCCCAGGGCAGAAAGGAGCTCCTCATTCCTCCATCCCACCTTCCCTGAGACAGGAGTGGCATTGAGCCCTTGTTCCTTGGTCACTGAATCTGAGAGTTATCCATTCTTCCCAGGATAGGCACATTACAAAGCATCTTGGGTCGCTTTGAACTTTCCTCAGTGGATGATAAAAGGAGTCAGCCCTAAAATGTTCTCAAGGTTCAGTGTTGACATGGGCAATACACACAGCCTGGCTGCATAAGAAATCCAAGGTCGCATGCACTGTGGGTTTTTCAAAGACCTATAGTTACAAGATCTCACGTGATCTTATATAATCCTAAATAATTATATCTTGTGCACCTGTAAGTAGTTGTGGTTTAAAAACACTTTTACATACCTTATCTTCTTTAACTCTCAGGACAAAGTTATGAGGCAGGTGGAATTAAGCCCACTTTATAGGTGAATTAACTTGGTCTCAGTGAGTTTATGTGATTTACCCAATCACATAATTTGCCAGTCAGTGGCAAAACCAAATTCAAACTTTAACCTCTTGCTTTGCAATCTACTGTTTTACCCAGGCTGGAAGTTTGAAGGAATATGTGCCACTGTTCATGTTTTGTAGATGAGAACATTGAGATGGGATTAAATGACTTGCCCCCAAAGAGGAGTTTATCACAGGGCCTAAGAAATAACCCACTTTTCCTCGTCTGGTGTTTTTTCCTGGTCCCCAGGAAGCTGTGAAGGGGCGGGAAGGAATATGTGAGAGTGGGTGAGATTTTATAATCAGAAGAAAAGAAATCTAATATATAAATCCTCAGCTAGAGGTGATTACTGTTTTTGTAGTATGCACATCATCCTAATGTGTAAAACAAATTCGTGGTAAAAAATATATACTGCCCATTCATTCCATTTATGGAGTCTTTTGTCCAATTACCCTTTTATGTTATGACAATATTTGTACACTGAATGTGTCTCACTTGTGAAAGCAGTAATTTTGTGTTCAAGACATGATGGGTAATTATATCCAAGAGTTGCTCTTGAACAGCCTGTCTACTGACAAAAAAGACAGGAGTCAGTCACAGCCTTGTGATTCCCTTTCAAGGAAATGCATTTGTTTTTCTTTCCACTTAGAGATTTATGGAGAAGTTTGAAAGGTCGCTCTAGACTGGCAGAGCAAATGGTGACTCTGGAATTAGTTCTGCCACCTGCAGAAGGACTCGCATCCCTTCCTGTCAGTGTGCATTCGGGAAAGTGCATCTAGGACCGTTGCAGCAGCTCAGGATGACAGCATCTGCTTGGAACGATGTTAGCTGTGAGGTTAGCTTTGACCCCATGCAAGGGGGCTTGCCTACTGAAGCACCAATAGGCAGCACTTTTTTGGCAATTTCCTTTCTGAGCCATGGCCACCCTCCCCCACGGGCCAGGTCAAGGGTCCCTGGTGTGGGGTTTCTGTAGTGCTCTGTCCTTACTAAATGGCATGGCCTCCCAACTCTGGGTCAAGCGCTTGTGTGTCTATTTTCATCCCATTATATCTAAGGGCCTAACGTGGCCTCTGGCATAGAGCAGAGACTGATGTAAAGCTGTTGAATGGAGGGATAGCAAATGGACCTTAAAGATGGCATTTTATAGTATACCCCCAAAGGATAAACATTTCAAAGTCTATTCAAAATTCAGTCCAACCTGGAGGACTGTGGTGTTAATCAATTCTCTAAGCAAAATGAAATAGCTGCTTGCTTGTTGACAGATTGATCTTGGGCAATTCAGTTCTGTTTTCTGGGCCTTGTTTGATGAAGTGAAGGTGGAAGGGCTGAGAGTACCCCTCCAGTGTTGGCTGAATTAAGTCTAAGCTCTTTGGCAAAGCCACCGAGATCTTCCTGTGGGTGCCCACCTTTGCAGGGTGGTGTCTGGTTATGCAGCCAGATAAGATTGCTCTCCGGCCACACAGTGCCTACCACTCACTTCTTGCCCTGCATGCTATGTGCCCTTGTCCCTCTGCACCTTAGCTCCCAGTGGAGAATGCTTGTCCTTTACTTTCATTTTTTGGAGGTACCAGGAATTGAACCTGGGACTTTGTACATGAGAAGCAGGCACTCAACCACTTAAGCTACATCCATTCCCCTCCTTTTCTTTCTTTCTTTCTTTCTTTTTCTTTCTTTCTTTCTTTCTTTCTTTCTTTCTTTCTTTCTTTCTTT
>JAKSZT010054540.1:8080586-8325227 GCA_026826555.1 Tolypeutes matacus
CTTTCTTTCTTTCTTTCTTTCTTTCTTTCTTTCTTTCTTTCTTTCTTCTTTCCTTTCCTTTCTTTCTTTTGCCTGGGAAGCTCCTACATATATTTGAGAGCCAAATCAAATGGCACCCTTTTTTTCCCCCAAGTTTTTTTTTTTAACAATTCCCCACTCTGGCTGGTACCTTTTACAACATTTTGTTTAAGTAATATTTATAGTATTGATCACATTAAACTGGAAATTACGGGAAACACTTGTTAAGGGCAGGGGTGTATGCTATTAAATTTGGTATCTTCCAAACCTGGGAAAATGTCTGATGCAGTTAAAAAAAAATTTTTTTTAATTCTTATTTTCTTTCTTTTAATTTGATACAGTTTAAATGCTTCAATCTTTGTGGGAGAAACAACTAGCTGACTACTAACTAAATGAATGAGAGAGAAATAGGAATAGGATGGTATAATGTATTTTTAATTTAGGAAAAAAGGTGAGATGGTTTATCTACAAGTTTAGATCAATAGGCATTCCTGGCATGATCTTTCAGGAAAAATTTCTGGAATACCTAGTGCCCAACATAGTACCTGGCAAAAATTAGGGGTCCAGGAAATTTTTGTTGACTGAATGGAGTGAATGCAAGAACAGAAGCCTTGGGATTCTCCTGCAAAAATGTCAGTTGATCTTTGGCATCATTTATTCCCTAGCTTACATTTAGCCATCTTGTATTATCCCCCATCCCCTAGGCCATTCCTCTCCTGGTTCTTGCCTAATCTCTAAGCATTAGGGGCATTTCTATTCTTAGGCTAGCAGGAAAGATGATACAGGGAAGTTTAAAAACTTTGTGAAATATGGTACCATGTAAAGGCTCACTGGTTATTTTTAAACCTTGACTTTCCTTCCTTGGGTTTCTAGCATCCGAGATAATTAAAAATAGATAGCATTTTCGATGTTTTAGACACCTATCTCACTTTATGTCCACAATTAATTTTTGCTTTTTCTTCCTGCGGTTCTCTAGAGAAACCTCAAGGTCACTTTCAATATCAGACAGTTTCACTGCTGGCTTATCTGCTATGTGTAGGGTGCTTATTCCTATGTGTAGGGTGATCTATTCTCACATTCTACCCCTTTTCATAAGAAGGAGGGTTTGCAAAACCTTATCTTACACTCAAAACTTAGGGTTCTAAGACTTGAAACACTAGGCTTAATGTAACCACTCAGGTGACATTTGGATTAAAAATGTGGGGGAGAATATTTAGCTGGATGATCTGCCTGATGACGAGGTTAAAACCCAAGACGCTCTTAATATTAGCACTTCACTAGCAACCAGGAGGCAGATCAACAGCCTCTCTCTGATCTGAATATTTTCTCCCTTTAACAACACATCCGGGACAGAACTGAAAATCCACACTCACCCCTGCACCAAGGCAGGTCAGGCCATGTCCCCCACTTCTGAGTCCCCTTGCTCCCTGCTTCCTTGTAGGATGTACGTTCACATCTGTTTATTTTTATTTTTATTATTATTTAATGGCAAGTTTATTTGGGGCAGGGATTTCCTGAAATCATCTTCTTGTCCTCCCCAGCCTTAAGCCTACCATAATGTATAATAAATGTCTGCATTCTAAAAGGAGCAGACATCCCCTCCCCGCCCCAATACCAAGGACATAGGCATCAAAGCACATTGAGATTTTTCTCCCGCTTGCACCTTGTCCACACCAATGACTGAAGGCCTTCCACTTCTCCTTCCCCTCACCCATCTATCCCTCCCCGTCTGAGCACTGGATGGATGCTTGTTAAAATAATGAAACGTTGACGGGCTCCATAATTGATCGAAATCGCAGGGAGTGAGGAAACAAGCCTCCGAGGGCCCGGCTCCGTTTTCAAAGGCCTCAGACAGGAGGCTGCTGGTGCAAAACTCCTGGCTCAAAGAGAGCCGGAGTGCAAGGGCCAGGCTTTCAGTTCTGCTGGGAAACTGTCTGAAATCAATACTCCACAGGGCGGAGTGCTGCGGCGGCTGGGAGGCCTTGCAGCGCTGCCCCTGACAGGTCAGGAGCCCGCTGTCCCCGAGGCCCACCTGGCCGCTTTCAAGCCCAGTGAGGTGCCGGGGGAGCAGGGGGTTGGGAACTGAGCTGCTCTCTTCAGAAACTCTGGAGCAGCTTTTTGATTTGTGCAAACCAGTGAGAGGAAAGAAACCTCTGGCTGTG
Organism: Tolypeutes matacus; assembly: GCA_026826555.1. Classification (NCBI taxonomy): domain Eukaryota; kingdom Metazoa; phylum Chordata; class Mammalia; order Cingulata; family Chlamyphoridae; genus Tolypeutes; species Tolypeutes matacus. Next base: position 8,082,767 of record JAKSZT010054540.1, read on the forward strand.
TTTTGTTCTAGCAGGACCTGTTTTAATTCATCGTATTGATTTATTGGGCTGAAGTCACAAAAAGAGTGATTCATTTTGCTGCCGGGTAGGAGAAAAGGAGCCAAACGAGGCTGTTCTTGACAGATCCTTAGGGCCAATCCATGCAAAAGGTGGCTGGCTGGCCTCCCAGTGGTGAAGGACACCCCAATGGGCTCCTGGCCCACATTCCATGAGATGGCATGTGCAAAATCCCAGTGCGGCACCTGGCAGAGTGTCAATGCTTGAATATCAGTTCCCTCCTCTAACGTTTTAAGAGCTGAGTCTTCCATGGGAATTAATACAGGTGTGTCTCCATTGTAAGACCAATATATATTTGTGAAGTAAGGACTATATTTGGCACTTCTCAGGGGGCAGTTTCCTCTGTGGGGCACCCTGTGTCATCCCTGATCCCTCAGATCCAGCATCTTCAGCTATTTCTGGCACCCCTCCACTTATCTGCCTGCTTTGCCCTGAGGTTCTTTCCTGAATTATGGCACCTGTGCACCCTAATTGGTTTTTCTATCCCCAAACTCTTTTGTCTTCAATCCATTCTCTCCTCTGCTTTCAGAGGGCTCTTTCTAATACAGGTAACTTGGTCCTCATTCCCTGTGTCATACTCTCCAGTGCTTCTCATTATTACCTGTAGGGTATATTCTGAAATATTATAGTTGGGCTGTGGCAGCTTTACATCTTTATCTCAGCGCACATGCCAAGTCCTGCCTCTGACCTTGCCTTTTCTTTCCTAGCCATGAGGGACCATTTGGCCCATCTCAGACATTGCATTACCTTTACTCACTTCAACGGCAAGCTCTCCTTCATCTGCTGAAGACTCTGCTCAAATGCCATTTCTGTTCTGTAATGCTTCATGCTTCCCTGACATGAAGAATTAACCGTTCTACCTTCCTCTGATCCCTGCTAACGTCGCACATGCCTTTACAGGGTCATTTATAATCCTGTGTTATTTTTACTAGTAATATTTATTTACAAATCATCTTCCATGGTAAACTGTGAAGGCAGGAACGCTGGCTCAACTTATGTATGGATTTCTGGTGCCCATCATAGCAACTGCTAGTTGTCTAGTAGGTGTTTTGACAACAGTCTGAACCGAGTCTTCAAAATTGAGACCCACATGTCCCTTGGGTTTGACTGTCCATGAACACGACTCCACATATTGATTTTAACTGGTTATTGCTACTCCTTTGGGCTTAGCTATGGAAATTCTGCCATCTTAAAATCACAGATCCCATTGGAACCTGACATTAAAAGTTTCCTAATAGTCTCCTGACCCCTGGGTTTCTTTTAGTTTAGAGCAACTCTTCTATAATTTTTTTTATTGACAAAAATTCTGGGCCCTGATGCATGCAAAATCCAGCATAGAATAACAAAATGCCACAGACCTCCTGAAGTCTATCCAAGAGATATACCCACTTAGAAATCTCGAGGGAGAAGAATCTTTCAGAAAGAGGGGCCGACCTTCAGTTGAAATGGTCTTTCTCCTTGGTGACCTATATATGGGGAAACCAGTTTTCATGATTTGTATTTTCGTTTAGCAGAGACCAGACTGAGCCTAATTTGTCAGGGGGTCCGATGTTTTCCTGGTACTGGTCTAAGTCGTTGACTCAGCCCTAAGCCGGCAGCAAGAGAAACTCAGTCTCTTCATTCGTATTCCCCACGGCCAAGGTGTCCTGGTGGCTGACTGGTAGTGGCACAGGCTTGAGTCAGACTTCCTGGGTTTGAATCCTGCCCCCACTCAAGGGTATGTATGGCCTTGGGCAGTTTACTTTACTCCCTTCCAGCTTCCGTTTCCTCACCTGTTACATGGGAATAATAAAAATTGCCATGGGGATAAGCTCGTAACACGACACCTCATGAAACATCAAAAGATGTATGTAGAAGTCTGGGCTTGGTGCCTGGCAGGGAGAGGCCCTCTGAAATTAGCTCCTTAGCATGACTCCTGTTATTTGCTGCTTTCTGCACTGAGTAGGCTCTTCTAGACCTAGTTTTGACTTATTTTCATACATTTGCTAAGTGTTACCATGTAGTGGAAAGGAATGTTGTGATTTTGAGTGTCTAAAATTGCCGTTCTTTAAAATAACATGTATCCTATAAGCCAAATGACTTCAAGGGATGAAATCTCAGGAGGATAAAAGGTCAATCACCAACTTAGAGATCACTCCATGTTAAAGTTGAGGAAGTTAGGATTAAACAATTATGGTTTTATGAAACATTTGTGCCGTATCTTTTGTATTTCCTCGAGGCAAAAGAGTAGCGGCATATATTGGAACTGCCTCGTGTCTGAATTCTGAAAGGAAAACTGAAAGTCTTTTCTTTATGTTTTCAATTGTTCAGGTAGGCAACAGGAGGTGAAGACCAATTCTAGTCTTAACTCGCATAGATGCCAGAAAAACTAACTGAAAGAATATATTATAACTTGGTTATTTAAGCAGTTATTGAGTACATGCCATGTGCCAAATGCCTTTGTATACAATGTCTCAGTTAATTTTCACAAATCTATGAGCTAGGTCTCGTTACTTGACTCTAGAGATGAGAAGATTAAGGTCTGGAGAGGTTATAGGAAGATTATGTTTGAAAAATATTTTTTTTCCCTATCCAATACCATTTTAGTTTTGCTTTTTTGTTCGTGAGTTTTTCACTGATTCCAGGTGAACAGGATTGACTGCGGGCTGAGTCACCTGCACGGTGTACAAGTGCTCTTGTTTGAGCATTGGGGATATTTTGCAGCCTTCTTTGTTAGGAGAAACATTCTTTCGAATTTTGTTTTTTGTTTAAAACAGAAGCTGTCATATTAAATGTTTCCGATTTGGCTGCCAAGCAAGCAACAGCAAGTCCTCCAGAAATACCAAAGAAGGAAAATCCTACCAGCATGACACGCTGCCTTGACTTCTCCGAAAGAGACTTTTGACTGAGGTTATAGCAAAGTCAGTTCTGTACTCCTGCAGCGGGATTTAGGTGAAGAATGGAAAGCTAATTCTTCACCAAGAATATGTGAGGAAGGATTATCTTTCTACAAGAGAACGAACACCTTTTGGCGAAATATTAATTTGATGCTCTTTTACATTTTGTCATGACGAGAGCGGTTTTCTAAAATGGCGGAGCTAGAGGAGTTTCTATTTGTGTATGTGTGTGTGTTACGTATGTGTGTTGGGTGGTGGCGTGGGCGCAGTGGTTCTCAATCAGGGGTTGGTTTTGTCCCCCTGCAGATATTCGGCAATGCTTGGAGATAATTTCGGTTGTCACAACCAGGGGTTGCGACTGGCATCTGCAGGGTGGAGTCCGGGGCTGCTGTGAAACATCCTACAATGCACAGGATACTCCCCCCGCCCCGAGAATTATCAGTTCCAAAATGTTAATAGTGCTGAGGTCGAGAAATTTGAAGGTAGATGAAATTGCTTTAAAATCTCCTCTATGTTCCTAATCCAAACCCTTTTTAAACATTTCTACCTCCCGGCACAAACAGAGTTAACGTGGAATTGGATTCTGTGGCTTTGCCTCATCTCTTAAGTCTGAGGAGATGTTCAATGCCTCGGATTCTTCTAGTTGTTAGTTATTGACTTTCTCTCAGTCTCTGGTAACCAAGCTCTCGGTGCTGGGGAATGCTTGCAGGACGTGCGGGAGATGGAGAGCTTGAGATGGCTCTCCCACCTCCCTGAAATGTGCCTTTAATTAGATAGGGGAAAATTACCTAATAGAATCAATTTAACACCCCAAGAATGAAGAGATTAAGGAGATAGGAAGAGATGATCTTGCTGATAAGAATTAGAAATATCGCTTGAATAATTTTGAAGAAATAATTTAGTTACGTGATGAATATATTCCTTTCAAGTAATTTGGAATTATGGTTGTTACATTCCAAAGACTAAGAATCCCCCATTTGCCGGCCAAATATTCTGGGTGTTTCCCCTTGCACTCCATCTGCAATCTTCAGGACACTAAGTGAAATACAGATGTTGATGTGGGTGATTTTGTGTCAAAAAATAATGACTTCCCCCACCTTGTCTGCCTCCATGCATTAATTAACAAATTAACTTTCAAAACCATGTTTTGTATGCCTGATATATGTCAGCACTCTGCTAGGTTCTTGAGCAATGCTACCGTGCACACAATACAGTTCTTGGACTTGAGAAACTAATGAAGTCTAGTGGAAGAGAAAGATTTTTAAGCAAATATTTGCAAGTCAATGGGATCAGTGCTATATTGAGAAGTGCAAAGTGCTCTGGGAACAGTGGCAAAGAAACAAACTCTGTATAGGGAATTGAGAAAAAATGCATGCATTAGGTAATAAAGGAGTTAGGCAGTGAAGGACGAATAGAAGTTTGCCAGGCAAAGGAATGAAGAGACAAATTACACAAATTGGGGAGTGGGGAGGTTGATTCCTAACTCTAACATCCACTATAAAGTTAACTAAAGTTTTCTCTGAGCAGCAGTCTGGTCTTGTTAATGTTTGTCCACTGTCTCATTCTAAGAAAGAATTTAGGTAGCCTTTGGAATATAATAAGAGCAAAAACAACAGGTTAAATGGAGATAATGGAAAAATAAAATGAAGGCAGGGTTAAGTCAGCACACAGAATGGTACCTTAAGGATTCTCCATTGAATGCTCTGGGTACTAACACAGAAGGCACCTAGTGACCTGTTGTTGAGACTCCCGGGAGGTGCAACTGTGTAAGGTGGTACAAGAGGAGGCTCTGACCTGGAGACTTTTCACCTGCTGATGATATTCTGGTAACAGGACATTGTTTGCCTGCTGATGCCTGGTTTGGAGGTTGGTCCTTACAGAATTCCACCTGATAGTCATTTGCAATTGGCTTCATGGTAGAGAGTGTGTGGAAAGAGAGTAAAAATTAAGAAAGGCCCAGGCACAGGGTGCTCTGGGGATAGTCTTAGACTGTATTGTTGCAGCAGAACTCTGGATGGGAAGCAAAGTGTCCTGCTGTCCCAAAGCATACAACTATAGGCATGACACCAAGGTCCTATTTATAGGGAGATAGTCTATCCTAGAGGTTAGGAACACAGGTTATAGGTAGAGTAAGACAGATAAGTTGAATCACGGCTCTGCCACTTACTAGCTGAGTGACCTTGGACAAGATATTTAATTCCATCATCTCAAAGATGAGAGGGCTCCATTTTATACCTTAAAGTACATCTCCATAAAAACATAAATTGGAGTGAAATCTCTTATGGCTATTTTGCAAGCAAATTAATGCTAGAAAGCATAAACTCATTTTCTGACATCCACCATCCAAGAGTTTGATTCATCAACACTGCCCAGAAATGATTAAATATATTTAATACACATGAAGGAAGTAATTAAGAAACAACAAAAATAGCCTTGTTAATAATTTTTACCTTAAATCTGTTGACTTGTCTTCATGAAAGAAAAATGTTACTTGGGCAGCTAAAAGTATAACCTGGTGAAAGGAGTGAATTGGGAATGGGGAGCAGAGTGATGGAGGATCCGTTTCCATGTCTTCTAGCTTCTCCTTGGCATCCAGGAGGGTGGATCCTGATAAAAGGTGAAGACTGTTTCCTTTTGATCCTTCTTTGAGCCATGAAAGAATAATGTAGCATCAACTTCTCTCTACTATAATCTTAGTGATCTCGGGATAGTATTTTAGAAATATATTATACCCATGTGTTTTCATTCTCCATAAATTATGTTGTACCAAGGGAAACTCCTTGGCCTAAAACATTAATTTCTTCAGGATACACCGAGACCAAGGAGATCAGTGCTCCCTTTTGAGTTTCAAAACAGATTTTCTTGAGTCTACATTGAAAGCTAAGGTTTGTTGAAAGAGAAAATGGTTATCTAAATTCCACACAAATCCCTTAAGCAAAAGCCAAGGCACCTTGTAGAGAAGGGCAAGTATAAGGTTTAAAGGCATATCCTCGTAGCAGGAAATGGTAGCATGCACTTCTGCCATAAGAGGGGAAGCCTAGCTGGTGGAGGCAAGAATCAAAGGGTGAAGGCCAGGGTGAAAATGCTTATGCGGTTGCTTGGAGGGGCCCAGTGACCTGATAACCAGGAGGAAGCCAGGGCAAATACATGGAGGAAGGAAGTCAAAAGCAAAGTGTTGGGGGCACAAAGGGCTCTGGTGTCTTGTTCCCTGTGCCCTTCTCCCAGTCTGAATGCCCCAGGCCAATGTGATGAGTAGAAATGGCTTTGTGGTCGTTAGGGAGAGAGAACCTGAGCTCATACCCCAGGTTCCTCACAGTATGTAAGAGATCCGCAAGTTCCCTTTGGATCTTGGGATTGGGGAGCCAGTAACGTAGCTGAGAATTAAGATTTTTGTATCTTATATAAATACAAACAGTGTGAGTTCCAAACAACAGTTGGTCCATACCCAGATTCCCTAAAAAGACTTCTTTCCAGGTGATTGTAAGGACTATCTTATGTACTCTAAGTGTACATATAAAGAATATCTTAGACATGGTATATTACTGTGGTAGTTTGAGATTGTATATACCCCGGAAATTCATGTTCTTAAAGCTGGTTTATTCCTGTGGGTGTGAACCTACTGAGTGTGGGAACTTTTTGATTAAGTTACTTCAGTTAAGGGCCTTTTGATTAGGTTACTTCAGTAAGGCATAGCCCAGGATAAGTCTTCATCCTCTTACTGGAGTCCTTTATAAAAGAATGAAATTCAGATGGAGCACAGAGAAAAAGCCATTGAAGCCAGAAGCTGAAAGCAACAAAATCCAGAAGAGAAGGGAGAGAGCAGCAGACACTTGAGCTTTGCCATGTGACGGAGTTGTCCAGGACTGCCAGCAGCTGGTGTTCAGGGTGAAAGCATCACCTGATGATGCCTTCATTTGGACATTCTCGTGGCCTCAGAACTGAGCTTGTAAGTTAATAAATCCCCACCATAAAAACCACCCCATTTCAGGTATATTGCATTTCAACAGCGTAGCACACTAAAACAGTTATGTTTTTGCATAGGGTCTAGAATAGAGCAATAATCACTAAATGGCATCTAATTATCTTTATTACTAGTGCAGGGTGGTCGCTGGAGTGGGGGCAGTGGTTGATTTAGAAGGTATTGGAGTGATTAATTCTGGGGCTTCACCCAGAGGAGTCTGAGATTCTCTTAGGTTAAGAGCAGTACTGGTAAGGGTGGTCACAGGTGCCATAAGTGGTGGGGCTGGGAAGGGAGGTACCTATGGAATAAAGCTATTGAGGTCTTTATGGGCACACCCATGAGGGGAGACATGGCATCATCCTGAGACAGGACACGTCAGTGTTAGCTCATGGACCTTGTATACCCAGGGTGGCCTAGACTTGTCATAGAATGGCATGCTAGGAGTCAGGAGGGCTGCAGCTTGGAAAAAGGACTGAGTTGGATTGGAGAGATGAAGCTGATTCTCCAGCCAGGAGGGATTTGTGGACCCAAACAGCAAGTCAGATGGAGTAAGGGTAAAATTGTCTGAGAATAACTAGAGGAGGGAGACCATATTTATTCATTGTTGTGACCCTCAAACACTCATAAAACCTGGTACATATTAGGCACTCAATCAGTGCTTGTTGAAGGAATGGATATAGATACGGTGGCTGGGCTCAAACTAATCACGCAGGGCAGAAGATGGTTTGGCAATCTTAGCTGTGGTGGTTGATCAGACAATATAAAATGGGGTATATCCAGAGGATTTCAACTTAAATCAAGGGTCAGGAGACCAAATGTGGGCTGAGGTGCTCTGTCATTATGTAATACAGCTACCAAAATCCGAGGGTGATCTCTAACGTATTTCTCGGTAGAGGATTCGGTACAGCAGAGTGAAATCCCAACATCTGACCCTCTGCCGCTGATAAATGTGATTATAAAAAGAAATGAATGCCCTCATAAAAAAAGTCTTCAAGATGAAAGGTTCATCCATAAAATATGAGCTCCACTATTGCTTGTTTTGTTCACCGCCATGCCATGGAAGTAATAGGTTCTCCATAAGTATTAAATGAATTTAATTCATTTAATAGACAATAATGGAACAACTGGTGTGTGCTGGACCATTTTGTCAGGTGCAGGTTAACTCCCTTAAATAGGGGGCTCCGAGTCCACTGAACAAGTCAGCCAAATAAACAGATGATGACAATGTGACATGGTGGTGTCCTAACAGAGCACTAAATGGGTAGTTATATGGGAGCAGCAGGTTCTTCCATGTCATAGACCATCAAATGGTGGCCTGCGGCTGAATACTATTTGCCCATGAGTTTTAGTTGATCCTCCCAGTGTTTGCCAACCCAAGATTTAATCCATTACCAACATTTACAAATAAATTTTCTTTTCCCATGAAAGTCTGAATCTGGCATTTCTTGAAAAATTGGAAGCTAGAGCAACCCACATTTCCATGTGGCAGCGATATTGGGGCTGACTGATGGCAACTCCATTCAAGGGGGTGCAGATTCCTCAATGCACAGCCTTAACACCGAGCCTAGTGTCAGCGGGCACTAGCAATTATGCTTGTGTGCTATTTCCATGTCATAGAATGAAGAGGAAGCTGACACGTTTCCTGTGGGCATCAATCTTAACTGGAATGATGGAAGACACATTGAGAGGAACCCATGTTTCAAGAAAGAAAGGGAGAGAATGAATTTCTTTGTAGATATGAGACACATTCCTAAGTATTGAAAATGCAAACCAGTTGTGTCTGAGCAAAGTGACACAGTTTAAAACCTGATGAAATAACCACATTAAGAACCTGGGGCTCAACTGGGGAAAAAAAGAAAAAAGAAAAGAAAAAGTGCTGAAATTTCAAAAGGTTTTACATTTGAAACAAATAACATAGAATGAAATATGATACTGTGAAATTCAGTAAGAGTGGGAAAAAAAAGGGTTTTTAGAGATAGTAAATTTATTAAAGGGAGTTTTCTGGGGGTAGCGGAAATGATGTGCTCTGAACAGACATGAAGAGGTCGACCTAAAACTGCTGCCCAAGGCTGGCTGCGTGGCCGTGGCCTTGAGCTTGCACTTCAATCCTCTATGGATGCCGTCTTAAAATTCTTAATGATATTATCTTTTAATTTGTGTTTTGTAAGCGCAGGCTGATGGGACAATGGAGCATGCTCCAGGGAAAGCCCCCACTCTTCTTCCTAATCTCTGCCAGGGTTTCTCTACCACCCACTCCCATACCTTATGGCACGCTGGGCCCTGCCTGGCCTCCCATTTCCTGCCCTTGCCCTGGCTGCTGACACTCTCCACCTGGACGGGGACGTAAGAGTGGGAGTGGGAGACTCAGGGTCAGGCACGCGTACCCCGTGCCATCTGGGGCAGGCATGGGGACGGCAGTTTCCAGGCAGGGCTGGTAGCTCCGTGGTGCAATGGATGAGCGACTCGGCAAGGTGAGCCTCTGGCCTACTCCTGATCTGATATCTAGCCTGCCCACACCCAGAGATTTTAATACACTTGGGGATTGCCACCTTTAAATGGGCTGGGAGATGCTCAGAAATGGACCTGTGGATAAATTTGCTGTTTGTAAAAGTGGGAAGTCACGCAATGCCCTATTTCTTCTGCAGAGCAGTCTCTAGTCCCAACGACACTGATTCTCCACATGATCATTAACATGCAAATCTGAGTCATAAAGCATAGAAATGGATCCTTGATTATTGCATTTTCAGCTATTAGTTAATGCTATGGACTATCTGATCGTAAACCTGCTCTCCTTTTTCACATTAATGGATAACCTCGTCCAGTGACTCTTAACCTGGTTCTCCCTGTGTGAGTTTAAAGCCATTATTTTGATATTACTGGCTATTGACTTTTATTATTTAAGAGCTAAGAAACAGCAACTAATTGAACATACCGTGAACTATTTCTCCTCTGCTAAGAAAATACATTGTTTGTTGCCTGGGGATTTGTATTCAAGGGAATACTTGAAGAGTTGAGAAGGCTTTGTTTGGCTTCGTCCGCTGAGAGCTGTGTTGGCACTGTGAGGTTTCGAGGTTTGGGAAGCTGTGTTGCTTTCCACTTGTGGCTTATAGGGGTCTGAATATTACTTAAGCAGGAGAAAAAGCTAGAAGAGCCTAAGTAAAATCTTAATGATTCATTGTGATGAGGGAGAGTAGCAACCTGATTTATAGAATTCCCTATTCTTTTAAGAAAATAAAAATAGTTTCAATGCTTTCAATTATAAAGACCATTTCTAAGCAACTGCTAAAGCTAAAAAAGTAGGAATGGTTAAAGAGAAGTCCTACAGGGCCCAATTAATGAATTAAAATTCATTTGTAATTAAAATAATTCCTCATAGACAAATGAACACATATGTTCTTAGCCTAATTTCTTTCTTAGTGTGCGTGTATTTGCTTACAGTGTTGATTTGCATAGTAATCTCTCTTGTTTAATAGGCAAAGTTAAAATCCATCCAGGCTAAGGAGCACCTATTCTAAAACTGTGGGTTCCAGGGTCATAGAGGGTGCCAATAAATAAAGATTATCCCTCTTTCCCACCTGGGTTTTGATCCACTGAGAAATGAGAAAAGGAGTAAGGCATATGGCAAACAAAATGTCACCAATATTAATGGCAAGAACTGTTACAGTGAAACGTCGCTTAAGAATGAGAACCAAATAGACTTCTCAAAAGTAAACTTCCCGAATTAGCAGACTTTTCCACTCTAGTCTCAGCAGTGCATGTTGGGGGACAGTGGGGTTCTCTGTGTAAGATGTGCAGGTGCAGAGGAAGACAAGGGCTCCTGTGGGCACTCAATAAAAAGGAACTGGAAAGAGGAAGGAGGGACTGGGCTCTGTATGCTCAGGTTTGCCTTCCAAATTCACCAAACGGGTGAATATTATGGCCTGCATGAGCAAGGGTTAGAGTTGCCAAGACTCTCACTCTCCTGAAGTTCCCTTCATGTGGAAAGACACAGCAACAGTGAGGAAGAAGCTTCCTTGCTCTCCACCAGACATTCTCAGCTATTGGTTCTTGTCACCATTTGCTTTAACCTACAGTCAACCACTGATGAGCTTGTCTCTACTCTGTTAGGGCAGTTTTGATTACTACCTCCTGAAGTCACACCTGAAAACCAATCCAAGTACTTAAGGCAGTATAGATTTTTTATCCCTACAAAGTTCTGAAATGGGTGACCGTACTGTATTAATTAACTCTGCTCTAAGGTCATGCTGATCCAACAGCAGATAATTCATCCAAATATGGCCCAGTCACTTTTATTAGGGATCATCAGAGGTAATGCAATGACATCTGTAGCAGTTTGATATTATTTGTGAACTCCAAAAATAAGATATTGATTATGTTTGTAAACTGGTCTGTTCCTCTGGGCGTGATACACTTTGATTGTATTAGATTCAGTTGATATGTCTGATTAAATTATGTTCAGATTAGGGCTTTGATTTGACCATGTCATTAGGGTGTTTTAGTCTCTGCCCCTTTGGGGGGCTATGTAAATGAATACTCACTCAAGAAGATACACAAAAGAAGATACATGAGAAAAGAGTGAGAGTTGCATAGACACAGAAGAGGAGAGAACTTTGATCCTGTGGCCCTGGGAGATAAGAGCCATTCACCTGATAGTTTACAGCCTAAGAGACTAGAGCAGCTGAGCAGCTAAGGCCCGAGAGACCAGGCAGAGATCACCCGCCATCTTGGTTCAACACATGGCAACAGACTTTGGTGAGAAGCCAACCTTGAGTTGGACTCTTTAGGGCCTTGTAACTGTAAGCTTTTACCCCAAATAAATACCCTTTATAAACAGATTTCTGGTACAATGCATCAGCAGCCCTTTGGCTGACTAATATACCACCAAATGACATGAAGTTACTCTAATAATAAAATGCATTAAGACACCTTGGTAATAACATGGTAACAAAAATATGTTCCAGATGTGAATATATATCATGTCTCATTATGAATTTCTCAGGGAAAAAGTAAATTCTGTGTATAATGCTACTAGTAACTTTAAAGTCCAAAGATATGAAAACTTCAAATAAAAACCAAAACCACTTTTTCTGGTCTGCATAATTTAAATGTTCAAAGAAATTAAATTCTATATTTATCCTTACAAACTTCTTACTCGGCTCAGTCTCAGCAAGAGGGATTCATGATGTCTGGGTAGGGCAGAATGAGAAATAAACACCTTGACCTCTCTTTTCTCCTCCCACCCTTGAGTCTCCTGCTGATGCCTGCCAATCAGAAGCCAGAGGGCCAGGTAACCCAGGTGAAGCCATCTGTAGATGACAGTTTCCTGAGGTACAGAGAAGGACTTAGAATGAGACTGAGAAATGTGGGGGCAACATTATACAATGGTCAGCACAGAAAACTGGATACAATTCCAGGGTATAAGGGCACAGTGGCTGGGTAATTGTCCATTTCTTATTCCTAAGTGACTTTTGTGCATATTGATTTTTTAGTCTGAATCTCAGAATACATTCCGTTTTTCTTTTTCCCAAGTTTTCTGTGGATAACTCTCCATCAGCCACATTTGCTGATTTGCAGAAATGAAATCTCAGAATCTGAGGAAGAGTTGATAATTTTAAAGAGAGTGGGAGGATGGGGGAAGGCTGTAAATAGTATCTTAAAAAGAAAAATACTACATGAATTTGACAATTATGATATTGACAATTGGATTTGAAAATTATGGCATTTGGAAGTGCATTTTTAGTGGTGTAATGGTGATGGAAGCCAGATTACAAGGAGGTGAGAGTAAGAAGGTGGTGAACTAGGGAAGGTGGTAATACTCGCTTACTGGCTTAAATAGAAATATGACAGTGAATGAGAGCATGAGAACACGGATGGTCCCTTTCTGCAAAGCAAACTCAATCAACTATTCCCTTTACCGACTCTTCTGCTGCCTTCAGATATGCATAATTTCCACTATCTTAAAAAATGAATACATAAAATTTCACAAAATCATGGTGCCTTCTCTGCTATCCACACTTGTACAGGAGGGAAGGAAGGAAAAAACTCTGGAGCGGAGGATTTATTTAGCAGCCATGGGAAAACTTGAGAGTGTGTGGAGCCTACCATGTAGCTAATCATGTCAGGGCATGGAGTTAAGAATTTTTAGAATGGATGCAATGAAATAGAAGCAACTGGAGGTCCTGTGATGCATAGAATCCTTCTTGAGAGTGTGGAGGAGTAAGAGAAGCTGGATGTTCTGGTGCTAGGGAAGATTTGGAGAAATATTGTTTTATGAGACACAATGAGTACTCAAGATTAGATCATGTAGAAAGTATATGAAGTTCAGTAGTACTAGAGTGAATAGCTTACACCACCCTCCTTCCCACCTAAGAGAACCTCAATTTTTTTTTTTTAAGGTATCTGCCCCTCCTCCATGTGATTGAAACAGGATGGATCTGTCCCCAGCTCTTGGGAGGGTACTTTCTGGTTAGTGTCACCCAGGGCTACTCAAAGTGCTGATCTGTGATGAGATAAGTTTGCACCAATATGAGATTCAACTCACTCTTTCCTTCATCAAGAGTTTCTCATTAGGTGAAAAATGTCAGCTAAATAAACAGTGTGCTTAGTGACATAATTAATTGACATTCTGCTGCAAGTTCCATATCTTGTAGCAGACTGGTAACAGATGGTTAGTGGACTGGCAGCTGGTTTGCAGCCCACACTTGGAGTAGCACTGTCTAAGCCACTCATGGCAATTTTATTCCCCTCATTGGTGAATGGTTTAGGAAAGATATGTAACCCAGTTCTTGGCAATAAGATGTGAGGTCAAGGAAACTTGCTGGAAGGGCTTCTTTGGGAAGGATTTCTTATTTGAAAGAAAAGAACCCAACATTCTTGGAGTGCCGTCCTATCTGGAACTGCCGCAGTCAACCTGCACAGAGACAGGCAGAGCTGGTTTAGCAGTGGAGAACTGGGCTGGAACCCTGATGTCTGTGTCTGGGCTGGACAGAGTGGACATGAGATCATAAATATCCTTATGGCTCCAGTCAGTTCAAGTCTGGGTTTTTTGATACTTTTGTCTGAGTGCTATTTGACTTGATGTAAAGTAACTGAGAAACTATAAGATGGCCTGTTTGATGGATTGTCAGTCAGGTTGGTGATGATGATGATGATGATGATGATGATGATGATAGTGGTGATAGTGATGATAGTAGTGGTTAGTGATGTTGATGGTGGTAATGGTAAGGACAGCTGGACTAGAAAGAGAAAATGTAAACCAGATGCTGAAGTTATCAAGGAAAGTGAAAGTCCTGGACAAGGTAACACAATTCTGTTAAGAAATCTGGAGAAAGTGGAAAGGAAGTAGCTAAGGATGCAATAGAGAGAACACAGGATTTAAAGCCAGGTGAACTAAATTAGGATTTTAGCTTTGCTACTTATTGCATAATGGATTTGGGCTTAATCTCTCTGGGCATCTTTTGCCTTATTTAAAAAAATAATATGTATTTTGCAGGATTATGATAAGGATTGACCTAATTAATATTCATGCACACTCTAGTAAGTGCCAGTCCCAGAGAAGGCATTAAAGAAGTGGTAGAAATTTTTATAGAGCTTAAGGGGGTGATTGAAAATAGACATATTATTCAAAATTAAGGTGACAAGGAGTTTCCAGAGGTCTACTGTAGAACAACGAAGGATTAAATCAGAAAAGGAAATGAATTCATGACTTTGTATTTCTGTCTTTGAACAGCCACACAGGTATCATCACCAAGAAGAGGGTCCATTCATCCACTATAAAGAGTGCCTCTGAGCAGAGCCAGGAGGAGTGGGAGGTTGGAAGAAGAATTCTAGATCTTTCTTTAGGGAGGCATCCTTAGCAACATGAACTTGTCAGTGTCGACTGGCAAGGACCTGTAAGATTAATGTGAGGGCAATGTACATATGATTCCTTTTCTAGGTTTACTTTTCCATCATCTTTGCCTAATATACTATGTATTTTAATCAGAATGAGCAAACATGACAGGGTACATAGAGATTTGAAGGAATGTGCTTTACATCTCCGTTAGTGTAGAAGAAATTCAAACTAAAACCTTTTGCTGAACTGATTCTCGGATAATGTTTTACTGACACTATATGTCAGAACTCAGTTTGCATCTGCTACTTATAACAGAGATCTCTGTTACAAATCCACATAAATTAGAAGTCTCCTTGGGATAGTCCCAAATTTTGTGGTATATTCCAGTTTTTCATCTGATTGTATTTGAAGAAAACTTTCAATGTAATTATTAAGTATGTGGTATCTTCAGTAAAGGTACTGATATATGACAATTGTGTAGAACATATTAGGATTAGCATGAGAAATATTTAAAGAATTTTTAATGGAAGGGAAGTACACATATATTATTTCAAAGTAAAACCTTGAAGGAGTTCGCAGATTTAAAAAATTCTTAAACTTTTGAAGATACCATCCAGAACAGTTAGAGATATTGATTTCTCTAGTTCCTTCTCTCTCCAAAATGTATTCAACCTTCTCCCATCCATCAGAAATTCCAATATTCTGTACAGAGCAAGGGAAAATATGGAAGGAGCCCATTATTTCTGATCATTCAGAAATAAAGGTTGGAAATAACATTTTGTAAAAATTGCTCAGATTAGCCTCAGATGGGGTCTTAGCATTTTGCCATATGCAAATAAGTGATGAATGGTATTGAAAACATAGAAATTCATTGTCTGATAAATCACAGTGAAGTGAAATGATCCCCTTGCCACCAAATTCTGCTAGAGGACTCCTGGACAGTCTTTCCTCAGCAGGCCAATACCTTGGCCATTGATTTTGTGTCACTTCCTCCTTCCTCTATTAATATATGGACTTAGTAAGACTGTCACTAAGATAGCATGGTGGAACAGTACTTGGGCCATTCTACTGAATTTACTCCCATGAAGTCATTTACCGCTTGGAAAGGGAATGATATGTGAGATATTCCCTTTACATCTTGTATCATGTCAAGAGAATATATATGTATAATTATTTAAACTTTTTAGTATAGAAAATTTTAACTATATATAAAAGTATAATAACCCCCTCCTCTAGCCCCCACCAGGTATCTATCACCTAGTATGTCTGAATGTGTAAATGTATGCATATATGTGTGTAAGCTTATTGCTCAGGCTATACCTCCACTAGAATGTTAAGTGGAAGTGATGAGATGAGAAAGACCATCCTTGTCTTATCAGTTTTTCACCATTAACTAAGATGTTTTCTGTGGCTTTCTTTATAGATACCCTTTATCAGATTGATCAAATTCTCTTCTAGTCATAGTTTACTGAGAGATTTTATCAGGAATGGATGTGGGATTTTGTCAAATGTTTTTTTCTATATCTTTTGAGATGAGCATATGGTTTTTCTTTTTAAACCTTTTTAACGTAATGAATTACATTGATTGATTTTAGAATGTTAAACTGATCGTATATTCATGGGCTAAACCTCACTTGGCCATGAAGGTCCACAATTTTTATATATTGTTGGATTTGATTTGCTGAAATTTGTTAATAATTTTTGCACCTATATTCGGGGGAAATATAGGTCTGTGATTTTCTTGTCTTAAGATGTCTTTGTTGGGTTTTGGTATCAGGTTTAAAGGTAGCCTCAAAAGAATACATTTTGAAGTGCTTTCACTTCTTCAATTTCCTGGAATAGTTTGTGTAGAATTTTTATTATTTCTTTCTTAAATCTTTGCTATAACTAGCTAGTGAATTCACCAGTGGATTGGTCAGTGGTTGTCAGAATTGTCAAGTGAGTTTTAATTACAAATTCAATTTCTTTAATAGATACTGTATTAGTTAGCCAAAGGGGTGCTCATGCAAAGTACCAGGAATCTGTTGGGTTTTATAAAGGGTATTTATTTGGGGTAGAAGCTTACAGTTACAAGGCCCTGAAGAGTCCAATTCAAGGTGCCATAAGAGGTACTTTCTCACCCAAAGTCTTTTGCCACATGCTGAGGCAAGATGGCAGGCGATATCTGCAAGCATTCAGCCTTCTCTTCCTCTTAAGGCTCCGTGGCCCAGCTCCTTCTGATTTCAGCTGTAGGCCGGCATAGGGCTCAGCTGCTCTGTTCTTTTCGGCTACAAACTATCAGGCTAAATGGCTCATCTCTCCCAGGAGCTGCAGGATCAAAGTCCTCTTCCCTGTCTATGGAGCTCTCTCTCTTCTCACGTATTCTGCTTCTGTATTCTTGTTTGAGTGTCCATTTATATAGCCTACCAAGGGTGGGGAGGACTCAACCCTGTATACGCTATGATGTGGTCGAATCAAAGCCCTAATCCAAATTTAATCAAGTAAACGTAAAGCCTTTGAATTTAAGTCAGTCAAAGGGTATCATGCACAGAGGAACAGACCAGTTTACAAACATAATCAATATATCTTTTTGGAATTCATAAATAATATCGAACTGCCACATATACGATGTGAGGCTTCTCAACTCGGGCACTATTGACATATTGGGCCAGATATTCTTTATTTTGAGGGGCTGTCCTGTGCACTGGAGGATGCTTAGCTGCATATCTGGTTTCCATCTGCTAGAGATAGTAGTCTCCTTCTCTCAATTGTGACACCCTGAAATTTCACCAGATATGGCCAAATATCCCTTGGAGGATATCCCTTTTGAGAATCACTGATAAAGGGCTATTCATGTTATCTATTTCTTTTTGAGTGAGCTTGTGAAGTCTGTGTCTTTCAAGGATTTTTAAAATTTTCATCTAAGTTGTTGAATTTATTGGCATATAGTTGGCCGTAATATTTGATTATTATCATTTTAGTATCTCTAAGATCTGTAATATATTTGAAATATCTCTAAGATACACAAGATGACTCATTCCTGAGATTGGCAATTTGTGTCTTCTCTCATTTATTCCTAATAACTCTGGATAGAGAAGTTGTTTTCAACTGGGAACAATTTTGCCACAGATTCTATAATCATTGATGTTGCTTTAGTTATTATTTCTAGGCTAGAACTAGGAAATACTTTTTTAAAAAATAAAATGAATGATAAATATACTCTAATTCTTTAATTTAGTAATACAGGGATTTTACATAATTTCATCAATCTTACATCTGTATCTCTTTTCTCCCATGTCAAAAATCCCTGTTCCCAACACCAGAATTGTTACTCATGCTTTATTCCACAATATATACAAAACAACCTCAGAATACCAAGACTTTACTAACAAGGATATGGTTGCAGAAAACAGCATAAGAATTTTTTTGGTAACAATTCTTTTGTCCTTAGCGTATCACAGCAGGGCTGAACACTGAAATTGCTGTGTTTTAATGTCAGTTGGAATAGTTCTCTGTATGGTTATACCCCCTAATCAATTTACAGTTAGGTACATGTATTTCATTTTGTTTTTAATAGCCAGGAATTGCTTTGTCTGATAGAATTTGAGTTTTACAATTATATAAAATATTATCATGGCTACAAAATCAAATAAATATGTAACAGTTAAAAATTTTTTATGAGTTATCATTCCACCAATGAATGTGTGTGTATATAATATATGTACTTCCCATTCTTAGATAAATGGTAACACCCATGGTATACACATTTTTCCCACTTTGCATTTTTCCATTTGGGTTTCTGCCACTCTTCTGTTATTGAATTTGTGCCTCAATGAAAGAACTTGTGCATATATCTTTTTAATATATTTTTTGCCACTGTATCTTTGGAATAGATTTCAGAAGTAGTACCCCGGGATCTGAGATTAAATTTATATACAGTTTCACTATATGTTGTCATAGGTGTTACAGTATTTTTCACTCCTTTAACAATTCATGATTGTGCCCATTTTCCCATAGATATCATTTAAAACAACGAAATTATATGAACAAATTTTTGATATTCATCAGTTCCATCTTAGTGAAATTTTACTTTCTCTTATTTTGAGGAAAGTACCAGTCCGAGTTTGATCAGAAAAGCAGAAAAACTATGGAATATATATAATAGGCAATTCTTTGATTGACAATTGTGAGAGCTGTTTAAACCATCTATGGATGCCTGTTGCTTCTGTGTGTGATGCTGGAGCTTGAGGTCAGCAGGGCAAGGCAACTGAGAAGAAGAAAGGGCCTGAAGTGGGCAAGTGAAGACACACAGGCACCTGTGAGGACGAGCCAGAATTAGGATGTTGGGCGGCCATCGATGTTACTCATGCAGCTCTTCTAAGCTTCCGATTTGCATGGTTGTGGTAGGACAGAGGAGGGTAAGCTGCAGGATAAACTGCCTCCCTTTAGCTCCTGCTAACATGCGCCTGTGCCAGGAGACTGAGAAGCAGGGCATGGGCATCTGGCAGGAGGCAGACTTGCTGCAGACTGGCTGCAGACCACAACACAACGTAAACCAGCAGATAAGAGACCACATGTGTGAGCTGCAGCAGAGCCTTGCCAAATGCCCTTCTGAGTAGAAAAGGAATAAGGCTCCTACTTTAAGCTACTGAGCCCATCAGCCATTTAACTGATAATCTGCTGAGAAAATTCAAAAGTTTGATTTGTTTGCTTTCCCAGAAAGAGGGCCATTCTGCTGCCAAACAACGAAGGGTCCTGGGCATGCCTTTTGGAAAGGGCACAGCTTTGCTCAGAGGTAACATAAGGCTCTTCCAGCCCTTGAAATATCGGTACAGTGTGTCTAGATTGAAAATGTGGTTCCTCCCATTGCTAGAAGATTTAGCATGTTGCCTAAGTTGTCTGAATCTTGTTTCTTTGCGGCTATACTGTGAATACTCTTAAAAACAATTGCATTGTATACTTTCAATAGGTAAACTTTATAGTATGTGAATTGCATCGCAGTAAAGCTGCGATTTTTTTTTTAAAAGCTCATGTTCCTCTTTGATGCAGTTGGCCATGTGGTGTGGACAGGGGTTGGAGGGGGCAAGGAGGATAGCACCAGGCTGGGGAATCAGGAGACCTGCGTTGCTTCTAGATACACTTTTGCTATGGACTTATCCATGTGATACTGAGCAGGTCACTTCTCTTCTCCATACCTCCTTTGTTCAACAAATATGTAAAATTTAAGAAAACGGATCAGATGATCTCAAGGTCTTTTCCAAGAACTTTCACTGCTAATTTTGTACTCACAGTGTGCTAGATGTGTTTCCATCTTCCGCCTTGATTTCCCAGTGGATCAGTGAAGTGAGCTAGAGATAGAGACAGACATTGCCTCAGCAAAAAGTATCTGGCTTTCCCTGTGATATGCTTTGTCATCCCTGGCATTCAGATGGTTTTATGTAATGGATACGCTGTCTTTTTCATTATACCAAAATAGATCCTGTATCATTGTGTCATGAGAGAAAACACTGCTCTATCTCGGAGCCTTACTGCAAGTTTGCATCTAGCTTGCAAGATGCTCCAGTCTCTGCTTCTCGTCTAATCTTCTCTAATTTCTGCATTTTGGAAGTAGAGAAAAGAGTCATGAGTTTCTCCTCTTGGCCCTTGGAAGGCTACCTCGCTCTAAAGTTCCAGTCAGAGACATTTCATGATTCACCTTCTTGTCTCTTATCCCACACAGAAAAGAGCCACTTTGCTCTAGACCGTAGTTCCATTTGCTCATATCCATTTCCTGCCAAAGTAACTATTTCCTCCAAAGAAAATAAAAGATGTTCATTAATTTCTGCATGTGGAATGAATGAGGAATTGATGCGAGGAGCCCAGCAGTAATGAGGTGATGACCAAAATGGGACAGATGATCCAAAAGCAATCCCTCTCAACGAACTATTAATTATCAAAAATTGGAGCCCAAGCACATTATATTACTAAATCAATCAGCCTGAGTTTATAGTCACATTAAAACTATTGAGTTTTAAGGGAAAAAGCCAGTCTCTTAAAAAATGGATTACTATTTTCCACTTAAAACATATAGCAGCTTCTTGGACTAGGGAGAATTATGATTTGGAGAACCATATCTTCTCCAGATTATAAATATATAGCCATTAGAAGATTTTTGAAATGGAATATGTACACATATGCATGGTTGTATCTTTCCTATTAAATGCCACAAAACAAAATAGATTGCCTATGTTTGAGGCTGAGATGCTGATGCAAAATACCAGAAATCTGTTGGCTTTTATAAAGGGTATTTATTTGGGGTAGAAGTGCACAGTTACCAGGCCATAAAGCACAAGTTACTTCCCACACCAAAGTCTGTGGCTACGTGTTGGAGCCAAATGACTGTCGACGTCTGCCAGGGCTCAGGCTTCCTGGGTTCCTCTCTTCCTGGGGCTTGCCTTTCTCTGGACTCAGGCTTGCTTCTCTCCACAAGGCCAGCTGTAGACTATCAGGTGAACGGCTCTTCTCTTTTCCCGGAGGCTTCTCTCCTTCACGACCAAGCTCCTCTGTGTGCTTACTTCCCCGGGCTCCAGTATTAAAACTCAGCGTCATAACTCCAACTCAAAATTCCAACTAACTTCTCTATTCTATCATATAGTTTTATCTCTGAGGCCCACCCACAAAGGGACGTGGACTCAACATCCTACTGACATGGCCCAGTCAAAGCCCTAATCATAATCATGCCCAGAGGAACAGACCAGTTTACAAGCATAATTCAATATCTGTTTTTGGAATTCATAACTCTGTCAAACTGCCACACAGGGATATACAAACATATGGGGGCTTTCTTTCTCCAAGATGATCTTTGCTTTGCACTCCCTTCCCCTAGCAGTTCCTCATGCCACCCATCAGAAAAGAAGAAACACAGTTATAAGGAAAATGTGTCTTTGCTCAAAGCGTTGAAACTCAAATGCCCTGAAATGAATGTGATGGCGAAATACTTATTTTACACTTGTCTAATTAAAAGAAGGGTACTCTTTGAGGAAATAGAGAAGAAAAATTAGTATCCAGGAATTTGAGAAACATGTATGTGTTTCAGCAGAAGGCCTGCCTAAAATATTTGGGATCAGAATAGTTCTGTTTCTTGGCCTTGCAGCTTTCCCAGTCTTCCTCCCCTCCCCCCCATTTGCCTTGTTTCTATTTTGATTTAGTACCCGTGTGAAAAGCTCCTTCTTCTTTTGTATTCCTTTTAATCCATTTAGAATACAAAAAATAGTTGTTGGAACAGGGATTGTCCAGTAACAAAAAGAAGTGTCTAGATGCACATAACCACAATAAATGCACTCTCTCTATAAGAAAACAATGAAGGATCCAGTAGCCGTGGTTCCCTGAAACTACCTTGAACTGGAGCATTGCTCTTTTACAAGGAGCCAAGGTCAAAGCTTTCTGATCCTAAAATTTTAAGGGTGTGGGCTTGGGGATGTTGTAAGCACACATTCACAAACACACACAAGGTGTCTGTTTTCAGGCCTACATTTTACATACCCCAAAATGCAATATTTAATGTTGGACAGATTTGGAATAATGTAGATGTGTTTAGACCTCTTCCAAGGGGTTTAAACTGGAGATCATCTGAAAGCCCTCATAGAAAAGATGAGCTCCATGAATACAGAGCTTTTTGTCTGTTCTGTTCACTATGCTGTTTTCTTTGCTTCGATCCTGCCTGACATATGCCAGGCACTAAAAAATATCGCTAAATGAGAAGGGCAGTTTAAGACATCAGTCCAGAGAGAAAATCCTAAGATAGTTATATGAAAGTCTCTTGGCAATGAGTTCTAATTGGTTCCCTGTAAAGCAAAACTCTTGCTTTCAGGAAGTGACTTTTTGAACAAGTAGTAAAAATTCCAAAAATAAGGAAATTTTGCACCCACATCAACTTCCTATTTCAAGTTTTAAAATTCAGGTGTTTTTTTTTAAAAAAAATTAGAGTAGTATGTAAAAAAATGGAAGAATTAATGCTCTTAAGAAACAAACATCCATTTTCCCCAGATTGATTCTACAGGATGTCAGTCAACAGTTTTGTAGAAACTTACAAACTGATTCTAAAATATATATGAAAATCAAAGACCTATAATAACCAAAATACTTTTAAAGAAGAGCAATGTTGAAGGATTTATACTATCTCATTTCAAGAATTATTAAAAGCTATAGAAATCAAATCAGCATGGTACTGACATAAGGATTGCCAAAGAAATCCATGGAACAGAAGAGAGAGTCAAAAAAGAGACCCAAACTTACACGGTCAGCTGATATTCAATAAAGGTGCTGTGTCAGAGCAATTCATGAGGAAAGGAAAGTCTTCAACAAGTGGTGCCGGAACAACTGGATATCAACATGGAAAAGAAGAGCTTAACTTCTACCTCAAAATATATACAAAAATAAATTTAAGAGGGATTGTGTACTTAAACATATAAGATGAAACTATAAATTTTCTCGAGAAAAACAAAGAAGATTATCTTTGAGTTGGGGTCAGCAAAGATTCTTAGAAAGGATACAGAAAGAGCAACAACCATAAAAGAAAAAATTGAAATGTTAGACTTCATCAGAGCCAAACATTTTTGCTCTGTGAAGGACACTGTTAAGAGAGTGAAAAGACAAGTCACAATACAGGTGAAAATATTTCCAAATCACGAATCTGTCCAAGGACCTGTATTCAGAATACATAAAAACTACAATGCAACAATAAAAAGATGGAAGACCCAATTAAAAATAGGGAAAAGACTTGAAAAGACAGTTCACAAAAATGGCTATTTGGAAAAACAGCTGAACATCAGTAGTGTTTGGGGAAATGCAATTAAAACCCTATAAGATATTGGGAGTGGATGTACCTCAAGTGATTGAGCACCCATCTCCCACATGGGAGGTCCCAGGTTCAGTTCCCAGTGCCTCCTGAAAAAACAAAAACAAACAAGGGAAGCGGATGTGGCACAACCATTTGGGTGCCCATGTACCACATGGGAGGTCCCTGGTTCAGGTCCCAGTGCCTCCTAAAGAAGACAAGCAGACACCACACCTGCTGCAATGAGCAGATGCCTAAACAAAGTCAGCAGACAGCGTAGCCCACGGCGAGAGGATGTGGCTCAGGCCACTGGGCACTTGCCTCCCATGTGGGAAGTCCCAGGTTCGGTTCCTGGTGCCTCCTGGAGAAGGAGTGTAAACAATGAGCAGACAGGCAAGAAAGAAAGATCTGGGGGGCGGGGGAGAAATTAAAAAAAAAAGTTGCTTGCTGTTAAAAGCTCCACGCCACTTAAAAAAATCATAAAAACAAACAAACAAACAAACAAACAACAAGCAAAACAAATGATAAAACCAACTCAGGGAGGCTAATGTGGCTCAGTGGTTGAACACTGGCTTCCCACATATGAGGTCCTAGGTTCAATTCCTGGCCCTCATTACCTCAAAACCCCCCCCCAAAACCAAAAACAAAAACCCCGTAAGATACTACTACATAACCATGAGAAAGTCTAAACTTAAAATGACTAATGATGCTGAGGGCTGGGGAGGATGTGGAGTGACTGGAACATTCATAAACTGCTGGTGGGTGTTTCAAATGGTACAAAGTATACTTTGTAATAATACAGTTTGGCAATTTCTTATCAAGTTGAAGATATATATATATATATATATATACACACATACATATATATGTCTGTACACACACACACACACACACACACACTATAGTTAGTCCAGGTATTTTTCCAAGAGAAATAAAATCACATATCCACAAAAGACTTGTACAAGAAGGTTGAGAGTAGCATTATTCATAATTGCCTTAAATTATCAACAACCAAAATGCCCATCTATGGGAGAATAGAGAAACAAATTGTGATATATTCATATAATGAATACTGCTAAGTAATAAAAAAGGAATGAACTACTGACATGCAAAACAACATAATTGGATCTCAAAAACAATATGCCACATAAAAGAAGTCAGACACAAAGAGTACATATTGCTTGTTTCATTTATATAAAATTCTGGAACAGAAATACTACACTATGAAGAAAGAAAAACGAGCAGTCTTTATCCCTTTCGTGGTGGATATTGCCTAGGAGGCATATCTGGGCATTTTCTGGAGTGTTGGAAATAACCTGTATCTTGTGGTGTTTGTACAAATATATGCATTTGTCAAAATACAGTAACTGTACACTCTAGATCTGTACATTTCACTGTACCTCAAATGCAATAAGTCATTTAAAAAATAATCATTTGATGAGTCACAATTTTGTGTAAAAGAAGATGATGAGTAAAGAAACCACCATGATTTATTAAAAAATTTGTAGGCTCCATAAAAACTAGAACATGGTTACAAAAGGATATTAAAAGGAGACTTCAAAATAGAAAAAGGAATAAAGAAAAATCACCTTCAAAACAATTGACAGTTTTTATAATCCAGTCCTAAATTGAGAATGGAGATATAGTCTTTCAACCACTGACTTCTAGGAGATGAGATATTGAAGAAGAAAAGCTAGTGTATTCTGTACCTAAGCAGCTCAGTATGGTGATACACCTACATTCCTGTAGTTTAAACACTGTTTTCCAAAATGCTGAGTTTTTCTACTTTCTCCCAAGGTAATAGAGAAGAAAGTACTGGTAAGAATGAGAAGGACTAATGACAATAGTAGAATGTCTTCTCTACCAATCTTATTATAAAATTTAGTTTTACCATAAGAAAATGAAAGGGAAAGTCCAGTATTATCTTCTTTAATTATTAAATATGTTTTCTCAATCACTGAAATCACTTAGAGGTTTTTTTTCTAAATTGTGCATACAATCCACATTGTGATATGGGCTTATTATGGGGAGTTATAGGGAATTCTGTATTTGGTAAATGTGTATTGTTAGTCTTATATTGGATTCCTCAGAAGCAACCAAATGGCTTCATATGCTAGTGCCCAGGCAGGAAGTGCTCCAGAGGGAAACCCTGGAGGCAGTGGGGGAGGGAAGCAAGACCAGAAAGTCAAGCAAGGGTGCAATGTCAGGCAAGGTCAAGCAGAGGATAATTTCAGCCCTTGGGGGACTCTAGAGTGTAAGTTATGCCTCTGAGTTATCCAGGATCAAGACCTGGGAGCTATTGACTGTGCATGCTCCCACGCTTGTCCACCATTCCCAGGCACTCAGACTTGCCACCCATGTGAGCAGAATGGACTCCGGTAGCCCAGGAGCAGCCACTGAAAAGGAGTCAAAGGGGCAAGGTATTGGAAGGGAAAAGACACTGGAGCCGCGGGGTGCATAAAAATGGTAAAGAGGAATCTGGAGAGATCTGAGTAGCAACATTAATATCTGCTACATTTTATAAGCTCTAGAGCATTTTCAAAATGTTTTGCAACTTTTTTGCTGATCCTTATTCTGATTCATCATATATTTGTATTTGTTTCTATCTTTCTATCTTTTGTTTTCTTTTTTCTGTGCTTTTTCTTTGCCTATTCTATCCTTCCTTTCCTGGTCTCTGTTGTATTGCTTGAGTGTTCTTCTTTTTTCCTCTTCTGGTAGTCTAAAAGTTAGGTTTTCCATAACCTTTGTAATGGTTGCTCTTTGATTTTTGACAGAATCCAAGTTATCAATGCTTTTATCATTCCCTGAAAGACACAGGGACCTCAGGCTGCTGCAGATCTGATCACCTCTTCAGAGCATTCACATCATTTCCCAGTAATCCATGGTTCTGCGTTGTTGTTAGCCATCCCACCCCAATTAGTTTTTGCATTATTATTATTATTTCACTTTGTAATCAATGCTTATTTAGAGTTACCAATTAATTTGCTCACTACTGCGACTTGTCCCTGGCTCCATCTTTCCGAGTTCAGATTTTGGCTGTTTCTTTCTGTCTTTGAACAAATATGCACTGTGTGCCTACTATGTGTCAGAGACACAGAAAAAGTCCTTGCTCTGATGGGACTTTCAATGAGAGAGTTTGAGAGTGATAAACTTTGTCTGCATGTCTTCATTTCATCCTTACTTTGGAAGGATGAAAACACCTCAGCTACCTCTTGAGAAAGGTACAGCATTCTAGAGTGACCATTATTTTCCCCGACCACATTGAGGATAAGGTCTCCTGGTTGCTGCTGTGACTGGACTCACTTCTGCTCCTTCTTTGTGGCTTACCTGACTTTTCTCATTGGCCACTTTTTAAATGGTGTTTGCTGTGCATTTTCAGCAATTTCACTAGCATGTATCTAGGTGTAAGTTTATTTTTATTGATCTTTCTTGGAACTTGAAATGCTTTTTCAATCTAAGGATTCATGTCTTTCTTTAGTTCTGGAAAACTCAGTAATTTTCTCTCTTAATATTGTCATTCTCTCCATTTTCTCTATTCTGACCTTCTTGAGCTCCTATTAGATACGTGCCTGTTTTAATTTGCATAAATACTAATAAATCTTAGAGCCAAGTTTTGGCATAGACTCAGCCCCTATCTTCAAAGAAACATTAGTTCCAAAACAAAAACATTATTTCAACTATACAACAAAATAATGGAAAGTAGTTGCAAGCGTTCTGACTCAGCCAACCCCAATGGTGTTTGATCCTCTAGCTTAGCTTGCCCTCTTGCTTTCATACACTACCTCCAATGCAAGGGTAGCTGAGTTTTTTAAAATAAAATTTTATTGAAGTTTATCATTCATACTTGAACATACATAAACAATAAGTGTATAGTAAAAGTTGTGAACTTACAAAACAAATATGCATATCATCATACAGGGCCACATGCATCACCCTGCCACCAACACCTTGCATTATTGTGAAGCATTTGTTACAAACTGCGAAAGAGGTAGCTGAGGTGTTTTTTTTTTTTCAATATGATTTTTTACTTTTTTAAAAAAGATACTCAGATTACATAAATGTTACAAAAAAATATATAGGGGATTCCCATATGCCCTGCTCCCTACACCCTCCCACATTTTCCCACATTAACAACATCCTTTATCATTGTGGTACATTTTTTACAATTGATTAAAAAATTTTGGAGCATTGTCACTAAGTGTGGATTATAGTTTACATTGTTGTTTACACTCTCTCCTATACATTTTGTAAGTTATGGCAAGATATATAATGGCCTGTATCTGTTATTGCACTGTCATTCAGGAAAATTCCAAAGTCCTGAAAATGCACTAGTGTTACACCTGTTTTCCCTCTCCCTCCCCTCAGAACCTCCAGTGGCCACTGCCTTCACATCAATGATATAAGTTCTTCCATTGCTAAAATCACAATAAGTCTATAGTAGAACACCAGTAAGTCTACTCTACTCCTTTTTTCATTCTCCAATCCTGAGGATTCTGGGATGGTGCTGCCCATTCCACCTCTAATTGAGAGAGGGCTTAGATCCCATGGAGCAGATGAATGGGACTATATTGCTTGCAGTTGCAGACACTCTGTTCTTTGGGATGGTTGTTGTCCATAATCATCTCCTTGTTAGTTTTCTGAGTGAGTCCAATGAACTGGAGAGAAGGTGTTGCAACTCCATTGAGGCTCAGGGCCCAGCTGGCACATGGACAGCCCAAAGATTCAAGTCTCTTGGACATAACACCTATCAACTCTAGTACTAACTATAGGTCCAAATAGAAGGAGCAGAAGAGCCATGCATAGGGAAAACACAAATGAGTCCAACTCTGTCACACTGGGAAGCATAAATTCCCAAGAAGGGCCCATTGGCAGGGCACCAAACTCCTGAGCTTTCTGCCCTGCCTATAGTGTCTGGAGTCTCCAGAGCCCTCAGGAGCCCTGCTATTCAAGGCAATATTTACTTTGGCAGTCAATGATATCCTGCTGAGACATGCATAAGCATAACCTCTGGAGTGACCTCCTGACACACTTTGAAGACTCTTAGCCATATAAGCTCATTTATCTTTACCTTTACCCCCTTCTGGTCAGGTCTTTTTCCAGTTGCATTGCTGGTTGGTGCTTGGTATTAGTCCCTCAGTGCTAGGGAGGCTCATGTCCCATGCTGGGGGGAAGGTAATGCATTTATATGCTGGGTTTGGCTTAGAGAAAGGCCACATTTGAGCAACAGGAGGATCTCAGGAGGTAACTCTTAGGGACCCTATAATACTAGGCTAAGTTTCAATTTCAAAAGTAAAGGTTCATAAGTACAGTCATCAATATCAAGGACCCATCAATGGACCATTCTCCTTCTTTCATCACTGCCCCTGTACTTGGGTGATTATCTTGCTGTTCCATTAGAGAATGTGGCAAAGCTCCCCATGATGGGAATTTACTATTCTTTCAGTTATTGTGTGAATCTCCACCCACCATGACAATGCCCCATGAACACTTGGACACATTTATATGCTTTATAGGTATTGGGGATCCCATGCATCCCAATCACTGACACCCCACACTAATGATCCTCCCCTGTACCACTTGTAACCCTTTTGTGATCCAAAACATCTTCAAAACTGAAGGTAACTGAGTTTTTGATGAAGACATTCAGTCTTTTATTTCTAGTTTGAAGTATGTGTTTTGGACTTGACGTATCTTAACTTTCTTGGTTTTATCTTCCTCTAGCTAGTCCTACTCCTTGATGACATAGAAAAAGCTCTGCTAACATCTTCTGGCTACCAGGAACCTCAAAAACCAACCTAGACTCATCCCTTGGAGTTGTTCATTCAGGCCACTTCTGGCTCCCCTGGTATGCACATTGGGCCACCGTGGCCGGTGAATCTGGCTACTCTTTCTAAAACAAGATGACATGCAAACATACATGCAAGCACTCTCACACACACTCACTCACACATGTACACACATACACACATGCATGCACACACATATGCATATGCTTTTTAATTTGTAAAGGGGCTAGGAATGCACAATTTTCTTGGTTTTTAAGAATCAATTTTTTGCTGGGTATATATATGTATGTGGTATGTATATATGCGTGTATGTGTGTAAATTTTATACAATATTTTACTTTGGAGGTCAAATCCTGAGAAAAGGCTCTTCTTGGCATGATTAGGTGACTGTATGTTTCAAATGGAAATGAGAAATGGTCATCAATATAGGAAAGTACCATTCCAAAATCAGAGAAAGTCACAGAGACATCAGTTATGGCAAAAGCATTTTCTTGACAGTTTTTTTGGAAAGTGATCAGATTAAAACAATTAAAAGCAAGGCATGCAGAGAGCTCCTCTCTCTAACCCCCCACCACCAAATTGGGCACACTGTATAGATTCTAGGAGTCCCTAGATTAAAGTAGAGTCTTGGACAACACACTAAATACTAAAGCCTTGTAGCAACTCTCTTCAAGAAGGAAAAAAAAGGTCCTCATAATTAGCAGTTGGTTGGATGTTTAGGACTGGGAAATATGGTTACCCTATAATTTGGCTCCTGAAGACCACATTCTTCTTTAGAGCAGAAGCCATGGGTCAATTAACGTGGTTGGTGAGCTTTCCTTTTGGGTGTGAGTCAGCGTAAATTTCACGTGAAAGAAGTGTTTCCCTTCTGGCACAGGCCCACTACAATTATGGAATCATATCCTGGGATTAGCAAAAACAGTATTCTCAAGGGAGCTCCCAGAGTATGCTATGGGGTTGTCCATAGGAGACCATGTTGGAAAACATTTCCCACAGTAGTACCTGGCATCTCTTCTCTCTGACTGTCTCTTTGAACTTCTCTTTCTTTTTTAGATTTTGGATTCTAGAATAATGAATCATAGAATCAGTACCCAAAGACTTTCTAACCATACTTCTTACCAAATCCATGGCTGTGATTATTTACTTATCCTTGGAATCAGGGACTGCTATGGCTTAAGTTACCTTTGTTTCATCTTCTCTTTCTCACTCCCTCCCTCTCTCCCTCTCTCCCTCTCTCCCTCTCTTCCTCCCTACCTCCCTCCTTTCCCCTTCTCCCTACAATTTTCAATAACCTGTTATGTGAAAGGCACTCTATTATGCTATGTTACACACATAGTGTACATTCAGAGCAGTTTCTCTACATTCTCTCATGTGATTCTCATGACAATTCAGAGGAAGCAGGAAACATAATACTTCTGGAAAGGTAGTGTTGTTCTTGGAGAGGATATGGTTTGAGAGAGAGATGGTGGTTCAAATCCTTTTCCCACACTTACTACCTGGATGATATGGGCAAGTTGTTACATCTTTTCCATACCTGTAAGGTATCAATAATAATATTTCCTGTTTTAAAAATTGGATGAGATACTTTAAGTGAAGTGCCTTGGACATTGCTTCACATGTACAAATATTCAATGCATTACTGTTATTATTATCATTTTTATTATTAGTCTGAATTTAGACATAATAAAACTGAGGCTTGGAGAGGGGAAGTAACTGGTTGAAGAACACAAAGGTGCCTGTGGCAGAATCAGCACTATATTTATAACCTTTTGACCTTCCGTTATCCTCATCCTCACATATTATATAGGCTGCACAGTGCTGTCCTCTTCTGAAAGGATGGGGTGGATGGGCAGGATGGGCAGGATGCAGCTGTCCCCTGCATATCTTTTCTTCAAAATGCCCCCATGAAAATGGTCTCTTCCTTATGAGTTATGAGTTGGAAGGGAATTAATTTCTTAGTTTTATGTCTCCTTCCTGGGGGTTTTGTGACTTAAGATACATGAAATCTTTTTCAGTCTTCAGGTAAAGTATTGGGGAGTCTGGTCAACTGGTCAACCAAGTGATTGTCATCATTAGGGAGGTGGGCCATGGCTCCGAGTTGTCTGAACAGGCAGGAAATAAAGGGATACTGATTTATTTATACTCTTTACTGCTTCCTCTTCCTCAGTTGCTTTAGGTGTATCAAAGATTTTTACCTGGGCTTGTGCCACATACCAACAAAGCGCACAGTCGCTGACTATACATCTTTTCTCTCCTGAGCAGAAGTCAGATAAATAATAAAAGTGATTTATTGTAGGCTTTCTGTTTTAGTAATATCAACAAATAGAAGGTAACTTAAAAGCAGAGCTCGGAATTTTATAATGCATGGTTTGGAGTTTTGCTTCTTTGAAATACTGTGTTTGGAGAGATGAACCGTAGTCTAACACTAATGATACCTACTGCATGCTAGGACCATCTCTACCTGTGGTGTATCCATTTTAGATATTTTTGAGGGAGGTTAGAAAACGTCTCATGCTGCTTGAATGATCTTTGATCTCTTTGCAATGAAAAAGAAAAACCACAAGGTGCATTACTTCAGGACAAAAAACGGAGACTGCTCGTTTTTCATAACTTGCTGTAATTTGAAAGCTCATCCAATTATAGTTCCTGAGTAAGGACATCAGAGTTTTGTTTCACTCTACTTATCTCTCTATCCACTGGCCCCCCCCCCTTTCCCTACCTCCACTTTCTGGCACTTTCCTTTGACTTTAAGAGGCAACAGCCCTGAAAATCGTTGTTAAAAAAGCAGTATTGAGAGCAGAAATTCCATGCTGTTTCAAAAGACATTTTGTACAGGATGACATAGGAGTGCCCAGAAAAAATTTATATGAGGATACATTTGGCACCCTAAGTGAATCCTTTACTCTGTTTTGGTGCTCTGGAAGAAAGGCTTAAGGTTTCAATTCAGTGAAAAGATAAAGAACAGAAAGATATGTAAAAGTATAATACATCCTCACAGTCATACTGTCTGTGAGTGCTAAGTTGTACAAATGGGGCATTTTGAGTAATATCGAAAAGTTTTTGTGTGCCAAATTAAATGAATGGGTAATTGAGAGTTCTGACTGGAATTTGTGGTCACTAATAATATACAGACTAACAAAGTGCATTTATAGGAAAACATTTTTACCTGTTAAATAATTTCTTTCATACTTCCTTAAATGACTTGAAGAATAAGACAATTAAATAGGATTATATAAATGAGGATAAAAATGGGAACATCATATTTTGGTATGACCGATTCTTTAACACATAGAAAGTTTCCTCTGAGCTTCTTGGTAGCCCAATGGGGTAGGCCTTGTCCCCATTTTACAAATGAGGAAAATTATTCACAGGAGGAAAATAGAAATCCTAGTTTCAATTACTTTGTAAGTGGCAGGGTATTGAAGCAAGTCTATACCTGCTTTCAGAAATTAAGCTTATGACTACGGAACTAAGTGTATCCATTTTCTCAGGGAAACTTTTTCCTGACATAAAAACAAAATCAAAGTTGATTCTAGGGTCAACTCAGCATTAAACCACAGGCTGAGTTGAAACTACTTTTAAATGTGTGTACATTATTTTGTTTTGTGTATGTGACTGTATGCATATTTATTTTTTTAAAGTTTCAAGCAGACTATTACCCAAAATTACTTCAAACAGAGGATGGCATCAACCTAGAAGCCTCTCTATAACACTTAGGAATATACTGAGCTGCCAGGTACAGAAAAACTGCAAGTGAAATCAACAATGTGTTAATTATTCTCATGTAACAAGAAGTTTGGAGGGAGGGGCAGTCCAGGGCTCAAGGATGACTCAAGAATGCTTGCTAAGGAATTCGAGGGACTTCTCCAACTAATTGGCAATACCTGACTCATATGACTATCCTTACTCACAAGGGAGGATATTTTGCTTTGTATCCTCTAGAAAGGGGAATTCAGAAGCATGCTGAGTAAAGCAATGTACAATGTCTGCCACTCTATTAAAGAAAGAACTGGAACAAGAAGAGCTAAACAAACAAAATCTACAATATCCGGATTTAAATAAAAAAGGGACCTTTATTTTATTTTGATTCCCACCCCCCCTCCCTGCTTAATACTTGAATAGGAGAAAGACAGATCCTTAGATAAGATTCAGTTGGACAAATATGTTCTTTCTTGTAGATAGAAAATTAATCAATAAATCTTACTGAATACTTGATAAAATTTTCCATACCAAATCCAATGCTTTGCACGAGGCACTGAGAGCCATTCTTTCTGGCCTTTTGCCTTAAACGAACAAGAAAATTAAAGTCCCTTTATTCCAGTATAGCATTTGTCAGGACTTGTATTCCACTAGCTTCAAAGGCCAACTCTGTCCAGTTTAGACTAGATCTTCAATAGTGATTCTTTCTAGCTAGAGCCCCCAAATTACCTTCTTAAATGCAATTCTTTCCTAACCAGGTCTTGTCTCTTTCTACCTAGTTATCTTAAATGGTGGACATTCTGAATTTGACCCACGTTGCATTCTCAGAGTGGGCCAGGTCCGCCCTTGGTGCAATGCCCCTGCCATTTTGCACCCGCTTTCCCTAGTTCAGGCTGAACCACACCTTAGAACAGATTGTCTGCAGCTGATGAGTACCAGGTTTCTGTTCCATTTCCTCCAAAGGGCTCATTGAACGATCCCTTTCCACAAGCAGTTCCCTGTCCTTGCATGAACTCAGTCCTGCCCTCTTCTATTCAGGTTATTTCTGGGTGTTTCGGAGTCCTCACTGGAACTTGACTCCAGGGATCCCAGCTGTTTCCTTTTCGCCCTCGTTTAACTTCTGGTCAGTGAATCCCCTGGCTCACTCATTCCAAAGTAGCACCTTTTTCTCCTGCAAAAGGAACGACCCCATGCCCAAGTTCATGTGGCCATAATTTTCCTTATATTCAGGGACTATTTGGGAGGCAGGATGGAAGGAAGATTTGGGTGGAAGTCTGCACTACAGCCTATGTTTTTCAACAAAACAAGTCCTGAAGGTGAAATACAAGGATAGATTAGCCCTTTTTGTGAAAACAGCTATTTGTGCCTACTAGAGATTATTGATCAGGGACTGGATGTTTGGCAACAAGCAGTTGAGTGGCTCTGACTCATTATGGAAGTGACACTTGATCAGCTTTAAAAGATCAATTTCAGCAGAGGCACTGTGATGTTTTGTATCTTACAGTCGCAAATTCAGATGGTGGTAGTTAGAATGTGAAGTCAAACAGAAAAGACACCCTGCTTAGAGGGTGGAGGGCAAAAATCAGCACCTGGTCAGCACACCAGAATTTTGAACAAATTCCTCCCTTCAACAGATACACCCATCCTGAAGCCAATTCCATCATGGCTTATTAGCTAATTCAGTTCAGAACCATGTATATAAATCAACTGATTCAAGAAGATTAGACAGTCAATCGAGATGTCCATTTGTTAGTTAATAAAGCTGTTGCTTAATGTTAGCTCTTATTAATCCTCTCTTCTTTCTACTTCAATGGGGACAAGGCACTTGCACCTTCTAGATAAGGGTCCATAAACTGGGGTCCATGAGTGTGAAGTAATCTGCACAATGGAGAGACTGCCCCATTCATGGTACATTGCAGATGTTCCCTGTAGATGTTTATCAACAGAATGAGTGAGTGAATGAATGAAAGCTCAGTTTGTCAAGAGACAATAAGGCAGCATGTTATCAGGAAATGCATTCATGGACTTTTACAGATCTCAGTACTTCCTGTGATCTAATGCCTGAAAATATGCCACTCCTTTAATATGTTTGTTACTTAGACCATCTGACAGATTATTAACTGGCAGGGGACTGCTCTCGGCTCTGGAAGCTGTGATTGACATGGACAGGTCTCTTGAATGAGGATAGGTCAGTCTCATTCTTTCTGGCTCTTCCTTGCTCCCCTGTAGGCTGGTTCTCTGAATGACAGCTTTGGTCAGGCTGATCTCTTTCCATTTCCCAAGATTCCTTTGAATGAAGGAAAGCGGAGCAAACACTGGCCATGGAAGTCAGTTCCTTCGGGCTTGCGTTCCGACCATACCAGGCAGATGACTTTCAGTAAAGCACATCTGCTGCCATCCTCAGTTTTATCGACTGTGAATGGTTTTAATGGTACCTGATAAGGTGAGGAGGAATAGTAAATAAGTCATTAGATGTGAAAACACAAAGTGTCTTATCTTCTTCTGAAGAACGAACATCACCAGTACCTGTATTAGCATTCTTAGTGTAAAGCTGTCTACTAGCAGGAACTGGTGAGGTTGGTAGAGGGAGGGCTTCTGACCAGCAAAGAAAGGGCAGGTGGCTTGCTTGCAACACTGGCTTCTTTCTGACCTACAGTCTCACCTGAGGCTAGACAGTGATGTCCTGTGCCCTGGAGCTGCACAGTCAAGGCCAGTGCTTCCCTGCATAACCTGGAACAGCAGACACCCGCCCCCGCTCCCTGCCCACAAGTTCACGCGGTCATACTTTTCCTGTGTCCTATCCCCTTGACTTTCTGTGTCCTCTTTGCTATTTTTACATGCTGTTCTGCTACTCCATAGTAAAATCTGTTTAGCAAACGTTGACTAAGGACTGGGAGAAAATCAGAAATTTTTATGACTCCAACTCTACCACTACTTTGCTTCTATTCCTAGGAGGAGAAATAAATCAAATACAGTGTTCCCTAGAGTACAAAGTAAAAAAAGGCGGAGTTATAAACAAATAACCTGGGAGGTGAGAATGATCGTTTTTAGCTAGAGGGTTCAAAGAGATAGTGGAAGCTATTTGAACTGAGTATTGAAAGATGAGCAACCTTTTGTCAGGCTGATATGAGGAGAAAGACCATTTGTATTGAGAGAACCTCATGAACAGAGGCCTGAAAATTTCAAAGAGCTCATTGAAACATGAGAATTAACAAATGGTAGTTTGATAGTGGACTATAAGTGGGGAAGCATTTGAAAAATACACTTAATATAGATTGAAGGAAGTGGATATAGCTCAAGTAATTGAGCTCCTGCCTACTACATGGCAGGTCCCGGGTTTGGCTCCCGGTGCCTCCTGGAGAAGATGAAAAAGACAGCAAGCTGGCGTGATGGGCAGGGACAGCGAGCTGATGCAATAAGATGACGCAACAAGGAGACATAAAAAGGAATGACAATGAAAGATACAACAAAGCAGGGAGCGGACGTGTCTCAAGTGATTGAGCGCCTCTCTCCCACATGGGAGGTCCCAGGTTCAGTTCCCGGTGCCTCCTAAAGAGAAGACGAGCAGACACAGAGAGCACACAGCGAATGGACACAAAGAAGCAGATAGCAAGCGCAAAGAATGGGGGTGGTGGTGGTGGGAGAATAAATAAAATAAATCTTAAAAAAAAAAAAATATATATATATATATATATATATATAGATTGAAGTTAGGTTGTAAATGGTTTTGAATACAAGTTAATGAAATTCAGATTTTGCCTGTAAGTAATTTATAAAATAAAAAGGAAATAAAAAATGGAAGTTATCCTAGCATTAGTACAATTACTACTGGTATTCTGGTGTATTTCCTTTCAGTCTTTTTTTTTCCCTATGTATTTATGTTTTACACAGAACACTTAGAGATTACTCTCCTTTTCTTACCTCCCATTATTTAATAAACATTATTACATGTTATATGATTTTCACAATCAACATATTTATATAAAAGTTCATTAAGAATTGAATATATAGGACAGGCTCCGTATCCCCAAGATGAAGACTTGGAAAGGCTGGAGATAAGTTATTGGAAGGAGTCAGTCATCCTGATTTTCCATGGTAAAAACATATAGAGAAAAACAAGTGCTTAGTGTTCAAATTAGTTGTTATTAGAAATAATTTCAGAGGTATATCTAGGAAACAAGGAGTTCCCACCTCTCCATAACCTTTGAAGTTTTTGTCTTCTGCTACATTCCAAGATGCTGCTTAAGTTTTTCTCTATGGGGAAACCAAGCATTTACCTTCAAGAGGTCAGACAGGATGGCAGGAGACACCCCAGGAAACCAATCCTTCCAGACAATTGCTCAACTGTGCCAAACTATATACAGTGCATTTCAAAAACTCATGGCGGAATGGGTATGTTATAGCTTAATTAAATTAGTCTCTTACTGTTTGGCAATTTTTGCTATTACAAATAATAGAGAATGAGCTTTTCAACTATGTTGGATCATTTCCTCGAGAGAAATTACCAGGGAAGAAATGACTGGGTCAAGATTTCATGGGCATTTTCATGACTCTCAAGTCAGTTTGCTAAATTTCTCTGCACTAAAGTATTACTTCAAGTTACAATACCACCCAAAAGGAACCTCTTCTTCACTGGATTGCATATTATTGTCTTTTTAAAAAAATGTATTAATTTAATAGCTGTTTTTACATTTGTTTCTTTGATTAATAATGGAGATGAAGATCTAAAGTTTTCAGTTAATTGTAGTTCCCCTTTTGTGAATTATCTCTTGTGCCTGTTTTTCTCATTACTTTACATTACTTTACTTAAAAGAAAAATAAAGCTTTAACACATTGCTATATTTGTTCTAAATTCTCTTCCAAGTCTGTCCTTTTATATTTTGTCATACAAACACTTTTACTTTTTGCACAATAAATCTGTACATCTCTTTTCTTGCAGTCTCTTCCTTTCATTCTAGACCCTAGAACATTCTCCCTTTCCTGAGGTCTGATAGATATCACGCTCAATCTTCTTTTTTTTTTGCATGTGGTTTTAATATTTATCTTTAACTTATACATTCAACAACTTTTTTTTTAGTGTCAACTCTGTGCTAGTATTTATTTTGGCTAAAGGTATGATGTGAAAGTCTAAATTAAACTATTTTTCCAAGTTATGATTAGTCTCAAAAACTCATTGATTAAATGCATGTGTGTACCCATTGTTAGCCTTTCTTCTATAATTCTATGTGACACTTCTCTTCACTTTCTCCATCTATCTAGATTGTGCCAGAACCCAACAGTTTTTACTATAACACATCTTTAATATGCATTGATATCTGATGATAGAAGTACTCCCCCTTTATTATACATTTCCAAAGTTATGTTTACTATATAATTTATTCTTCCATGTGACATGTAGAGCAATTTTTCAAGTAAAAAATATCTTGTTGGGATTTAGGTCAAATTTATGGGAAAGATAAATTGATTTTGAGAAAATTGGTGCTTTTAAGATACGTTGTCTCCTATCAAGGCATCCATTTCTATGTGCCTAAATCTTCAGTTATGTCTTTCAGCAAAATATTGTTGATTTGTTCATATAGGTCACAAATATTTCTCATCAAAATTATTTCTTATAATAGTATATTTCTGTGGACATTGTGAATGAGATTCTTTACCATTATATTTTCTTTCCAGCTACTGTATGAAAATTTGTGTGTGTATATGTGTGTGTGTCTGCATTTCACTACCTATAAAACTTTTATCAATGAAAATAGTTTCTCGACTTATTTGCTTGGGTTATCTAACTATGCCATCATACTGCCTGGAATTTTTTATCGCTCATACTTCAATATGCGTACCTCTTATTGCTGTCTCGTATTGCTTTCAGTAATAGGTATTCTAGAATATTAATAATATTGATACTGGTCAAATTTATTTTATTTCTATTTTAACATGAATATGACTTTTAGATCAAAATAGATGGCCTTTACTATGGTAAAACATTTTCCTTCTATTACTGTACTTAAATATTTTATCAAAGGACTTAATACTTTTTGAACATTTTCCCTTCCTTAAGCCACTTAGTCTAGGTATTACGTACGCTTAGATGATATCTTTTCTTCCTTAATCTGCTTGTGTCAGACAGTGTATTAATAGATATCTTTATCTATTTATAGCATTGTTCCGTGAAAAGAAAAAAAAAAAAACCTAGAGAGAGTGTGCAGTGGTAAAAGATTTTCTCATAATGAGCCCCTCTTGAATGAAAAAGGTCCCAAACCTCAAAATATGTAACCAGGGCTGCTGCCATTCTGAAAGCAGATTTGTGGTTTCCAATTCCAACCCTAGAAAGGGGTTCCTGTGGGGGAACCTGGGTGTCAGGGGCTAACCTTGGCATACTGAGTTGTTCCAGGAAGGAGCCTTGATCTCAAAGCCTGGCCTCATGCGTGATACTAGATCCAATCTGTTTTGGTCCCTGAGGTCAGCTGATATTATTGTTCTCTCTTCCTGGCCCCCTGGAAATTGGCTCGGTGAAAAGGGAGAATTTGGGGCTTCCTCGGCTCTGCTGTAAACGGTTACCCCAGTTATTTGCTCCACTTGGCATTGGTTGTAAGTGTTACCACATAGTTAAAGGGTTATGTTTTTCCTCCCTCTGGTGTGCAACTCTCCATATCTTTTATCTGTTTCAGTATTGTTGTCACTTGCCTGCCATGATGGCTGGACTCTTGGCCACGAGATCATGTGATTTTCTAAATCCCACACCTATAGAAATATTTCAGTGGTGCACGTTCGACCATGGCTAGAGGTCAGAATCACCTGGGGGAGTTTCCCACACAACGGATGCCTGGGCCTCACCACCCACCACCTCCATCATCGTCGCGTCTGCTGCCCCCCCATAGGGCTGGCTGCGGGGATGTGGTCTCAGCCAGGATGCCCCCACAGGAGCCACCTGTCCAAAAAAGCCAGTCATCCCTGACATAACTGCCACTTCTTCTCTCCTCCCTTCCCCGAGGAAAGGTATTTCCTTCCAGTCATGCCAGGAGTAGCTGGTTTGCTCGCGGAGCTGCCTCAGGCCTGGAGATGCCCATCCTTATCTCAGTTCATGGCAAGTCTCCCCTCCTGCCCGTCCTTTCCTCCGCAGCGACCATCACGACTCCTGGGCCCTAGTCACTCACTTGCTTTTAGTGTTCTTTCCATAATTTCCACTAACTTTAGAAAGGAATTCAAGAGATAACACTGCCTCTCAAATGACAATCCTGTTCTGTCCTGTTGGGCAGTTAGAATAAGGGTTACTGCTGTCTCCATTCAGGGCTGAGGATGTACTTCAACTGGATAGTAAGTTTTGGCTCAAAATTGCTGTAAAAGCTCCAATTATAATTAAGATATTCCTGGGACTGCCCTATATCCTGTAGATTTTGGTGGCTTTGGCTCAAATGTCCAATGCTCTCTGCTCAGACAACTCTAAAGCCTTCACACAATCTGTTTTTCACATTCCTAGCCATCTTTTATTTTATTTTTTTCCTTTTTCTTTGTCCTTCTGTCCTTTCTTTGATACCCTTCCACATCCTCAAGGACCATCTCCATTGTCCCCATGCATGCACTCAATACACAGATCTCAGTCCTTTGTGTGTCTTTCTGAAGGAATCCAACCACACAGATGATTTTGTGACTTCCAACAGCTTTACTGCAGATTCATAGATTGCTGGGACTAAGCACATCACACCTTGCACAGCCTCCTGTCGTCACCCCGACTCCACCTGTCCTCCTCTATGCCTTCCTGAAGCTCCAGCTCCTGCCATGGACTGTGTCCCATTCAGGGTAGTAGGGTCCAATCCCCCCATAAGGCTTCTCCTTTGGGGAGCAGCCCTCCACTGGCCAGTTCCCTGCATTATTAGACCTCTGGAATTCCAGGGAATTAAGTTATCTTCAACTCTTGACATTCTTAACTAAATTGCTCTTATTATCATGAATATAGCCATAAACACTCCTACATTTAGCATCTCCCTTTGAATGCCAAATAAAAATTATAGTCCAATGAGGATCTCATTTAGTTCCTACCCAGAACCTTTAATTTAGTGCCTGTTACAGGGGTGATGCTGTGGGGCTATATAATAGGTGATAAAGTTAGAAACAAAATCAAAATGAACAACTGCAATAAAGACTAAAGTTACTTTCATGGAGCATTTATGGACCAGGAGCCTTCCAAGTATTTAATACATTATCTCTGATCCATATGACAACTTGGTGAGGCAGATATTGTTATTATTATTATTCCCACTTGATGGATTAGAAAACTGTGTCTGAGCAATGCCAAGTGTGGAACAGGGACAAACACCTTAGAGGGAATCAGGGAAGGAGAATTGGGAAGAAGAAGGAATCAAGCCGGCTGACGTTGCAACAGAGGCTTTGGCAGATGCCATGGCAAGCAAGGGTGGGGGACCCTTCAAAGCAGCTCCTGCACTGACCCATCATCAGGCAACACCCAGAAGGAGCATAATGGATGGTGGGGACAATTCTTAGGGAGCAGCTTGGCCAATGCTCCCAGCAGCTGGGAGGATGAGTTCCTGGGTCCTGCAGTGGCATCTGGGCAGCACTACAACATCTTCTATGGCATGTGGACTTGACCAAGGTGCCTCTGGGGCAGTGTTCACACCCTCTGTATTTAAAGAGGGTATATATGTATAAAAAATGAGTTAGTGGAAGAGCTGGGATTTGAACTCAGATCTCTCAGGCTCTCAGTCCTCAACCCCAGCCCATACTACTTTCTCCTATCCAAGCCCAGGCAGGTTTGGACCTGAGCTATCTGGCCCTGCCTGTAAGTACTACCATCCTGTTTCCCGCTGGGTGCCCGGGGATGGGAGTGTGGGAAAAGTCCCAGAGGTCCCTTCCTGGGTGACCTCTAGGTCCTCATCCTGTGCCTCTTGGGAGAGAAAAAAGGGTCTAAATTAGGGAAAGGAGTTAATTATCAAGGACCAGGCTTTTTCAGCTGCGTGGCTCGTGCAATCTGCACTTTACCAGTGAGGGAGGTATTGGTTCCCCAGTTTATAGAAGAAGAAATGGAGGCTCAGAAAGATATAATTGTGTGGTTTGAATTAGGAATAAAATCTTCAGAAAGCTGACAGCAGAACCTTTTTGGCCAACGTGGAAGGCAAAAGACAGCGAGTCTGAGTACAGGGAACCTGGGCTGGCCCTGCTAAGAGCCAGGCCACTGCTCAGCCAGCTACCGCTGTTAAGTGCCATCTCCACCAGACACCTGGTCAGACTGGGAGGAACAAGGAGCATCATCTGTCTGACAGTTTGTGTTCAAAGAACCCCAGCAGGTAACAAGCAGAGCCCCAGAGCCACGAGTGAGCGACAGAGAGGGTATATATGAAATCAGCCTGCCACCCACGGGGGTATCAAGGCTGCGTTTGTATCCTGGCTTGGTTGATTTAAAAGAAGCAGACGGGATATTGGATCAGCTTCGTCA
Source organism: Tolypeutes matacus (assembly GCA_026826555.1). Lineage (NCBI taxonomy): Eukaryota > Metazoa > Chordata > Mammalia > Cingulata > Chlamyphoridae > Tolypeutes > Tolypeutes matacus. Next base: position 8,125,219 of record JAKSZT010054540.1, read on the forward strand.
GGATGTTCCTTGGAAACAGGACAGGTATAAGAGAGATATAACTTATCAGCAACCAAAACTTACAGCATGGCATGGAGACCTCCCTTATACCTACTCAGGAACCACTATGGAATCAAACCCTCACTGGCATCCTGTGCTAAAGAACCACAGTGAAGAGGACACCTGGCCACACCTTGCTCTGCAATCTTGACCGAAATGAGAAAGACAGTGTAGACTGGCACAGTGACGGAGTATCCTCACTAGGGAGGTGCCCCAGCATCGCTTGGCTCAGTTTTGGTGCTACTTGCACTTTTGAGATGAGGAAGAAGCTCCCAGCAGAAGAGAATGGAGACGATACAGATATGAAAAGCATGAAGATTCCCTTGGTTCGCAGGACCTTGTTAATTAAGAAGGAAGGAGCTACACAAGCTGACTGGCGGCATCGAGGAGCCAAAGAATACTACTCTAGAGAACCAACCCCTTGTCTCGTCTTGAAATCACATATTATCTTTAGGCAAATTAAAAACAGCTATGGTTATGCCCATCAAAAAGGGGTGGGGGGAGGTTCATGAAATCCAAGTAGTAAAAAATACTCCTCAAAATACACACAACATATAAGCATACAAAATATACATACTATATATGAAATATAGTGTTTCTGCTCAAATGCCATCATCATCAGCAGAACTGAATTCGTGGTAGAAGATCTGTTCTCACTTCTGACTCTCTCACTTATCAGCTGGGTGATCCTTGTCAATCTTTTCATTTTTCTGGACATCAGCTTCTGCATCTGTAAAAGGAGGGGAAAACTAGAGGAGCACCAAAGTCCCTTCCAGATGCAAAAAAGCAATTCTATCATGTCTGTGACTGTTTTTTTTTCCTGACTGTCAGAATTCATACTAAAGCTATATGTCTGGTCAGAGCTCTTGGGGAGGTGACAGTAGTGACAGCAGAGCATTTGTGAGCACCCAGGGCTCACTGACAGGGGCAGGCATCTATAATTCTTCCTTCCAACCAAAATTTGCATGCTGTTTGTGCTTCCATCTCCTACTCTTGAAGTCCACGAGGAACTGGCCCCTCGCTGTGGGCAGTCGTGGGGTCGTTGGAACCATCTGTTCCTCATGGCTAAGGGCTAGCTGGAGCATGGGTACGCGGGTGGCAAGGGCATGTTCTGCCCAGCCATTCCCTTCACCACTCACGGATGGGGAAATGTTGGTCCAAAGTGTAAAGGAGCTTGTGGAGTCACCGAGCAGACTCCATAAGGCAGAGCTAAGACAGGAGCTCCTGTTTCTTGGTTATTGGGCATCTTGGTACAATGTTCTTCCCTCATCTTATATTGTGCTGCATTAAAAAAATTGTGATTTCTTTCTGTGAGGAAATTTCCACATCTACTATGATACTTTAAGTGGATTATGGGTGGAGGGCAGAAACAACAGAATATTAACACAAATTTTCCTCTACCTAACTTAAAATTACAAGTATTCAAACACATACCACCTGGCAGTGCTAACTGCCTTATGGTGACAATTTTTAGAATATGATGAGAGTAGGTATATATAGGTGTGGTCTCAGACAAACAAGCTTAGTTAAGAAGACAATGCTGGCAGCGGATGTGGCTCAAGAGATTGAACTCCTGCCTACCACATGGGAGGTCCTGGGCTTGGTTCCTGGTGTCTCCTGGAGAAGACAAGCAAGACAGCGAGCTGGTGTGATGGGCAGGTGCAGCGAGCAGATGCAACAAAATGATGCAACAAGGAGGTGCAAAGAGGAAAGACAATGAGAGACAAGGCAGGGCAGGGAGTGGAGGTGGCTCAAGCGATTGAGCGCCTCTCTCCCACAAGGGAAGTGCCGGGTTAGGTTCCTGGTGCCTCCTAGAGAGAAGATAGGCAGACACAGAGAGCACACACAGCAAATGGACACAGAGAGCAGACAGTGAGCTCCGAAAATGAAGTGTGTGTGTGTGTGTGTGTGGCGGGGGGGAATAATTAAAAAAAAAAAAAGCCAATGCTGAGAACAGTGGTTGGCAAACTACCACTCTTGGGTCAAAATCTGATCTGACACCTGTTTTTATAAGTATTAGAACACAGACAAATCCATTCCGTACACATTTGCTGTGACTGCTTTTACACAACAAGAGCAGGGTTGAGTAATTGCAACAGTGACCACATTCCAACAGAACTTAAAATATTTACTATCTGGCCCTTTGCAGAAAAAATTTGTTGAATCCTGGTTTAGAAAACCTATTTTTAAGACTTGATTAGACTTCTCTCCAAAGATATGCAAATGGCCAGAAAGCACATGAAAAGAGGCTTAACATCATTAGTCATTAGAGAAATGTAAATCAAAAACACAAGGAGATATCATTTCATACCCGTTAGAGTGTCTGCCGTTAAAAAAACGGAAAATAAGTGGATGCAGAGGAGCAGGGACCCTCGTTCTTTGCTTGTGGCAATGTAAAATGGTGCAGCCACTGTGGAGGACAGTTTGGTAGTTCCTCAAAAAACTAAGTATGGAACTACCATATAACCTGGCAATCTTGCTACAAGGTTTATACCTGAAAGAATTGAAGCAGGGACTCAAACAGATATTTGCACACCAATGTTCATAGTGGTATTATTCACAACTGCTGAGAGGATGGAAGCAAGCCAAGTGCCCATCACCCAATGAATGGATAACCAAAATGTGATATATATACATACAATGGAATTTATTCAGCTGTAAAAAGGAATGAAGTTCTGATACATGTGACAGCATGGATGAACCTTGAAGACATAATGGTGAGTGAGATAAGCCCAACACATAAGGACAAATATTGTATGATCTCACTGACTTGAAATAATTAGAATAAGAAAACTCATAGAGTCAGAATCTTGAATACAGGTTACCAGAGGATGGAATAGGGATAGGGAATGGAAAGTTAAGGTGTAAAATTACAGCTTTCCTGTATTGGGAACAATGGAAATGTTTTGGTAATGGATGGTGGTGATGGTAGCACAACATTGTGAGTGCAATTAACAAGATTGATATATATATATATATATATATATATATATATATATGTCTGAATGTGGTTAAAAAGGAAAATGTTAGGTTGTATATATGGTAACAGAATAAAATTTAAAAAAAAATCCATGGAACTGCAATATAAAAACAGTGAACCCTACATTAAACCATGAGCTGTAAGTAATAGAACAAGTATAAAACATCCATTCATTAATTGTAACAAATGTACCACACCAATGCAAGGTGTAATAATAGGGTGGTATATGGGAATCCTGTACTTTATGCATGATTGTTTTTCAAACCTACAACATCTCTAATAAAGAAAAAAAATTATACCTGGAGGAGATATAACCACCTGAGGAATATTGTTTTGCAATAAAAATTTCATGTGTTCACCTTCCCTTAAAAATTTGTTATTCTGAGCTTGTGTATGATTGTTTCCACAAATAATGTATTTCTTTATTTAGCAAATACTTATATAGCCCTTACTGTGTGTCAGACACTGTTCTAAAGTTAACAAGTATCTAGTCATTTCATCCTAATAATATCTCCATGAGATAGATGTTATTATTATCCTTGAATTACAGATAAGGAAATGGAGGCAAAGAAAGTTACAAAACTTGCCAAGGTCACATAGTTGGTATGTGTTTATCATCCAAGGCAGACAATGAGGGTGAACATGGCCTTTGATTAGACATTCAAGGTCGCACCAGTAATTTTGGAGCAAGTTGAGGAAATCTCAGAGATGTTTCCTGTAAGCACCGCCTTATAGTGAGGTAGGAGCCTCCAGAAACAGTTCACGCAGACACCAAGAGCAATGCTTCCTTCAGCAGTTGTAAAACTGATAAAATAGAATAATTCATGGATGCTTCACTAAATAATTTATCTATCAAATCATTCACAAATCAAATAACATGTGAAATAAAAACGTGGGAGAAATGAATTTGAACCAGGAAGGATCAATGAGAACCAGCAGGGCAGGGGCGCATTGGTTTGCCCAGATGGACAGTGCATCTCAGCAGGCCTCGCCTCTCACGTCGGGAGGCAACCTTCGAGAGACTGCCGAGGATGCTGCTGCCCACAGAGTGCTGAATTTGTCTTTCTCTCTGTCTGCCCTTTCTGTGTGCTGCCTAGTTTATCTTTGTCTGTGGAGCAGAGCAGCTCTTGGCATTAGGATTCACATCATGGATTCCACTGGATCTTTGTTGCAAATTTCATGACTTCAAAGTGATCATTTGGGGAGCAAACTGCATTTGATGAAGGCTTTGCATGTTTTCTCATTTACTGCATGCAGTCAACCTAAGGGTCAAGACGGTTCTCTACGCTTCATAGGGGAGGATTGAGGCAAGAGGTGTCAACAAGCATAGCCAACAACTCGGGCTTCTGACTCAAATGCCACAGGGAAAGATCGAATCAGAAGTCAAAGAGCTGCCTTTCTGGGATAACTACTCCATTAATTTTAGTCATTTCTGCATTCTTTACCCCATCTATTATCCTACATAGACATCTGTGTAATATCGCTTGGGAATCAAAGACGTTTTCCTCCTAGTATAACTTCAAGATTAAATGGCTATTCTGAATGCTTATTTTTCTAATCTTGTTTAGTGCCCGTTCCGCAGGCATTTTTGCTGCCTTCTAGGCTTTTGCGGTAACTTATCTTAATTAACTGAGAAGAAACCAGAGTGACCGGCCAAGGAGAAATGATGTCAGCTTCAGAATCCTATCAGATAAATCTGAGTAGATGGGACAGATTTTCTGGAATGGTCTTGCAAATGGCCTTACAGTCTTCTTTAGGGAATCTCTGGAGAATTGTACTAAGGAACTAGTCAAGTCTGATTTTCCATTTCTCAAAGTTGAGATTTCAGATTAGTTTTGTACCATAACAGTAATAAATATTAATTTTATATACTGATATACAACTCAAAAAGTGCTTGAGTCAGGATTTGAATGCTGATTAGGCAGATCCAAAGTTCATCCAATTTTTATGGCATGTGCTGAGAGCTGGACTAGTTCATGGCCTTGTCATTGTACCTAAATAAATTGGCCATGATTAAGTGCATCTGAGGTTCTTGTCCATTTCAGCAATTGCTTTGAATTTATCTTCAGTTGATCTATGTGTTGTAGCAATATTTGAACATCATGAACTTCCCTATCAATATGTTATGGCTTATTCAGTTATATTGCAATGGCCGTCTAGCTGGATTTCAAACAAATTGGTTTGGGACCAATAGCTTTGAGACATTAATACACATAGGTAAAGAACAATCTGATGGGATATATTAGAAAGAACAATTTTGTATTAAGATAACTGGACCCACTGTGCAAATCACAGGGCCTTGATTTGCTCATAGTTTCACAATGAGATCAGTGTTGAAAAGGAAAATGTTTCTGTTAACTATGTTCAGAATTCTGCTATTTAAATTTTTAACAAATGATCAGCAGTCAGGTCTACAATGGGTCATGTTTTCTTTTGGATTTTCCATTGCTAATTGGCCATTATTATCATCGACCCATTGCATTTGACTTTTGCTGGGAAGCTGAGAGCTTAGCAGAGGGAGAATTGTTCATATTTGTTCCCACGGCCTATTTGAGATGCTGGTGGTGAAGCAGCAGTTCCGTGTGTATTATTTCCTTTGCCCTCACTGCTGGACAGTTGATATCTATATATTGAAGTCCTCAGAAATTAAATAGTTTGAGCAAGGAATAGGGTTATTGCTTATTTTATTTAAAGATAAATGATTCTTAGGAAGTTACTTTCTCAATCGTTCAGATTGTCAAAGTCTCTTAACTCTTGTCCCATAATCTTCCTCATCCTTTAGCTCATTTCTCAGTTTTCTGCAGTGCATTATTGAGTGATTTCAGAGTAGGTTTGTGTTTGATAAGCCATCTGCATTCTTGTATGGCCAAAATTTTTTTTCCCTTTTGTATTACTCTTGCACTGACATGCTAGTTTGACTGGGTATAGAACTCTAGGGTCAAACAATTTACACTTGAAACTTCAAACAAATTGCTTCTGACTAGTATCCAGTGATGCTATTGAAAGTCCAGTGCCAACTTTTGGAAAGACTTGATTTCATTTCTTTGAAAATTTTATGCTTATTATCCATGGAATTCCAAATTTCAGTAGCATGTGCTTCATATGAGTCATTTATAAATTCGTTTTGCTTGTTAGTGTTTTTCATTATGGAGAGTCATGAATTTTTTCATAGCAAGGACATTTCTTCTGGCATTAATTGATGAATTAATCTCTTCCTTTCATGTCTCTATTCTTTTAGAAATACCAATCATATGGAAGTTGAGCTATCTAGACTGATCCTCTAACATTTCACCAAGTGCCATTACTCCATTAGGTGTATTATAAATCATTTAAATTAAAAAAGTGCCCTTACCAAACAAAATGACACCGATGTCTTGATGTGTTCATTTGGGAACAGTTCATAGATTCTGTAGCATATTAGGTGTATCTTGAGTACAGAGGCAGGCTATGACAGTTGGAAAAAAAAAATTTAGGGTAAAAGTAACAGCCTGAGCTAAGGGGTGGAGCGAGAAAGTCACGAGGGATGTTCAGTCAGCAGAAAAAGTTTTGATGGAATAAAGAAGATGTGCTGAGGAGTGGTAACATATGTGACTGGAAGAATGGGCGTCGGATTCTAGAAGGCTTTGAACACCAGGTAAAGTAATGTATGTAATTTATGTAGTGGGCAGTGAGAGGCCACAGAAGGGGCACCGTTTATGTGATAACGCAGGAAGATCAGTCTGACTGCGTAGTACAGGTGGCTGGATTTGGAAGATTAGGTTAAAGGGACATTAGTTAAAAAGTTCTGTGGTCATGTGGGAGATGATAAGGGTCAGAACTAGGGCAATGACTTTAGTCACCGACAGGAGAGAATGCATGTCAGATGTGGGAAGAGAGAGAGGAGAATGGATAATAATGCCATCTATGGCTGCAGTGGCTGGTTAGAAAAGAGGAGAGGTCAAACAGGGACAGCACAAAAAAGGACTTTATTTTGGTAGAAAGATGATTTCAGCTTTAGATGTGTTAAGGCTCTGAATCCCATAGAACTTCCACCTGAGGAATCCGATGGGCTGATGGAAGTAGGGCCTTAGAATGCAGTGGGGAGGAAAAACCCTTGATGAAAGTGTGAAGTACACAGATACTGTGTAATGTATAATTTTTTTTCTCTGGGGGTCTTAAAATATACTTGTGAGGTAAAGGTAACACTTTATAGTTAACAACAGTAAAGAGAATATAATTTAGTACTAAATTGGGCATGAACTATTTCCAGTGTGGTAGCAGTTTAGGGGAAAAGGGATTAAAGATTTCTTAGAGACACTGAGGTCTTGAGTTGGATGGGGAGGGTTTAGTTCGGTGCTGACATTGGTGCTATCCTTTAGAATTAAGAGGCACCGATATGATATGGTAACTTAAAGATGAATAAAATTCTTTTTAACCAATTAGCCCCAATGAAGGGTAGGTATGGAATCCCCACATGTTGTTGCATTTCTGTACTCTATACCCAGTTTTGTGCGGCATATACTGTCCTCTATACTAAATCTGAAGTAGGTCCATGTCTCCTTTGGACTGTAGCTAGGACAAGGGTAGGTAGTTTAACAACAGATGCAAAATGTGGAACTGGAGAGATTTATGTCCTTGCAAGCAGGATGATGCTTAATCCCTTGGAAAGTAATGCAATTCAAGATTTCACAGAAGCCTTATGATTTTGTTTCCCAGGAAAACCTAATATGAGTTATGCAGCTGTAGACCCTCAGGACTGGCACCAAATGACAAAAAAAAAAAAAAAAAAAAAAAGGGAAAAACTATATATTTCATATAACAGACTGTATCACTTTGTTTTTCATCCAATATTTTCTCTCTGCCTTCTAGGAAGAAGGAATAAAGCACATGATTAACTTGTGTGGGTGTGACACAACAATTACTAAGTGTTCTACAGAAAGATGTTGGGAAAGTCAGGTTTCTTCCCGGTTTTCATTGATTCCCGTGTGAAATATTTGACTTAACATTCCCCAGCCCCTGCTCCCTCTGGTGATCATGCAAGAGGATATTCTGGAAGCACTTATTCTGCAGATGGGGACAATCCTGCTTGTCTTTCATGACTCAGCTGGAGTGTCATGACTTCAAGGAAGCTTTGGCTCTCTGACTTCCCAGACTTCCACCCGGGCTCATCCCAGTACCCCTCAACTCCTTTAGCTGTGTTTACTTCCTGCCTCTAAAGCACTTACCATTGTGTCCCTGGATGGATGAACGAATGAACGAATGAATGGCATGAACGTATCTATTCTGATACATTTCGTGTCCACATTTCGTTTGTATCCATCTTCACAGATGGGTTACTTATTGCTTCTCAATGAAGTCTAAAACAGACTTTGAAACAATCCAGAGGGCAAATCACCTTCCAGCCTGCTGATAGGTTATCTGGCATTTTAATGGAATGATACACCTTCTCAGCAGGACTGTGATGTTCTTAGCCCCATCCCTAAGGTGGGGATGAGCCCAGCTTTAGTGATGTTGTGGTATGTGTGGTCTCTCTGGACGTGGCCTGAGGACAATGCTAGGGAGAGAGCAGTGGCACAATTTGTCCCCTTGGTCTCCATGACAGTTTTGGAGCCTCCTGGCTTTCAGAAAGACTGAGGCCAGCAGCCTTATGGGGTGCTGCAGGCTGAACATTTTGCCTGAAGTCTTCAGAGCTGCACTCTTCTTCTGTTGGGCAGAGATTTTGCTGGATTGAAGTGCAGTTTCCAGGGCTATTCACCACCCCTATTCCTAACTGAGAAGTATACAGAGTTCACTGGGCTGTAAAAGTGAGAACTGAATTCTCTGTTTGAATAACCTCCAATGTTTGACTCCTTTATAATCTGAGAAACTTTCATTGCACAGATGGATGGGATGCACAGCTCCTCACTGACATTTTCTTCTCCTCCTTGGAGAAAATGCCACTTGAACCTGTGAGATGTCATTGGCTCCTCTGCTCTAAAGAGATTGAACTCTGCCTTTTGTTTCAGAGGTTGGGCACCCTTGCGGTATCTTTGCATGCAAATCATCCCATTGCTGTGATTATGTTTCCTAGAGATAGTCCCATTTTGCTTTCCTGGGAATGGAGATTTGTGAAATGGAAATGTGGGTGGATGCCTGTGAAAATGGCTGCAGTCTCCTTGAGAAAAATGGTGTGACAAATTGCTCTCTGTGGGTTCCACTCAGAAAAATAGGATGCCCAGTGCTGTCCTTATCATCACCATTAGCATCACTGCAACGGAAGTCTGTTTGCGTACCAGCAGCACCCCAAAAAGCCATCTTGATCTTCGTAAACCTTCAGAGAAACATTATAAATGATCAGTTTGTATTTCAGGGAGGTGGTAGAAGGGGCACAGAGATTAAAGCTGCGTTAAAAGAATTTTCTTGCCAGGGTAGAAACAAACGAGATCTTTGAATGGATTGTGACTTTGGACCAGAAATAGAGGTCTTATGTTGATTTCACAGTCTGGAGTTCTCCTCATCCTATGATTTGGGACAGTCTTTCCTTGCCTAGCATGAATCCCTGAGCAAATCCAGCTGTGTTTCATGCTATGGAATCAAACCTTTCAAAAAAGGTGCTTTGCTGTTGGAATATATGTGAATTCATACTATGCAGCCTTGCAACGAGATGCTCTATGGGAAAGTATTTTGGAAACTGCAAAGCTCTGTGCAACACATGGGCATGGTGATGATGATGGTGGTGGTGGTGGTGGTGGTGATTTATCGGCAGAAATTGCGGACCAGTGTTATTTTTCCCTAACCAGTCCAGCGGGGAAATGATGATCTGTAGCCCTGTCAGTCACAGCACATCAGTCCCCACCCCCTGAGTCCCAGGAAAAGAGACGCAGGCATGGAATTCCCATGTAGTTCAGAGGCAGACGCAGCTCAGCGGGAGAGAGGCACTTCCACAGCCCAGCATCAGCCCCCAGAGCTTAGCCCAGGGGACGCTCGGTGTGCTTTTCAGAGGGTTTCAGGTCTCACTTTAATAGCACACACAGGCCACCGTCACCTAAAATACCAGACCCCCGTACAGTCCATATGCACACACGTGCCTCACACCTGCTCCGGTCACACATCTCCCATGCTGGTATACACACACCCACACCTACAAACCTCCTAAGCACACCCCCTCCAAAGCTTACACCTGTCCCCAACACTCCCCCCTACACATTTTCTTTTCTAATCGCTCATGATAGTCATAGCCCCACGCCCTTATTCTTACACTCACACACACATTCTTCATAAACGCATGTCCTTATTGGCTTTGTCAACCCTAAACGATCCATTAAGGGCAAATTACAGCATTTTTCTAAACACCTCAGAGTGTCGTCCTGCTAGCCACACAAAGTAGAAATGTCTGTAATTGGGTATTTTAATATTAAATAGCAGTGTCTTTTTTGCCTTTTTGTTTTCCTCCAGATAAATATGAATAATCCATTTTTAAAAAGCAAAAAGACAGAGGCCTCCTGAACCTTAATAACCTTCCCATTTAATTATGATACAATAACTAATAAAACGTAGAACTGGAATTAAAACTCAGGGCTGCTGGCTCCAAATCCCATTATTTTCCCATTGACTGCCTGGACTCTAAGATGAGATAATCTTCTGGGCACCCTCAGGCTCGTGCTTGCTGGGCTTCATGAAGAAAGAATCGTCCTGGTGCAACATTGTCCTTTGCAGTGGGCACTTTGGGACATGGGGAATGAACTTCAAGGAGAATAGATGAGATCAAGCCTCAACTCCATGCAAAATATCAGCTACCTCTGACATTGCCCGTTTCCCGCTTCCCTTCCCTGGGTTTGCAGTACATAAGGAAAGGGCAATGAGACTCAGGGGCACTTCCAAGTCAGCCATGTGCCTTAAATGCTAGTGGCCTAGTGGCATTCATGGCTAAACATTGTCACAAGAATATGCTCATTTCAATAGCTCACTACAAAGAACTGTACCTAAGGAAAGTAGAGCCCAAAACATGTTGGCAAAAGGAACCTGAGAAAGGACAGAAATGAAAAGCAAACAATCTTCCCAGTATTTTCAAGACTGATATTTGGTACTAGGAGTAAAAGAGAAAAAGAAAGAAAGAAAGAAAAAAAAAAAAGGCTGAAATTCTTGGGACACATAATGAAAGTTTTTGAGCCTGGATGAAATTCCAGCTGCTTTTATTAAAAGATTTTGTAGCATTCCTCAGGACATTTAGAAACCATTTTAATTTTTGTTCTCCTCAAATGGCCTCTCATCATTCGCTGATTAGTAGATTATTTCTTGAACTGTGTAAATGATTTCTTCTCATTGATTCTATACATTGGGGGTGCCACTTTAAAAGGACAGGAGAGGACTGTATATTTCCTTTCATGAGTGACAGCAAAGCACTAGAAGCCTCAAAGCTTAATAAACACACTTAGAAGAAAGTGGCTATAATAAGATTGGGACATACACATTTTTAAGACCCCAATATAATAAGTAAATTTTTGTTACTTTTTAAGTTTATACATAAAGCATTTCTTAAAACTTATTTTTATCTTCCCAAAACTTAGCCTGCAGTTGTATGTTAGGATCCTTTCAATGCCCTTATCTCTCTTGTATTTTAACTTCCTAGACATGCAAAGAATTTTCCATCGGGTGATCAATGCACAGCTGCTTTTATTCATAATGGAAAGGGAAAAGGATTGGGTGATGGTGTCAGATAGCCATGGGCTTGGACCACTTGCCCTGTGGCTTTGATTTAGTTACTTAACTAACCTGAATCTTTGCTTTCTCAATTGTAAGACAAGGATAATCATACTATCTAATAGGATTATTCTGAGGATGAAAACAGAGTACTTAGAAAAGGACTTTGACTACTCCCTAGCATGAAGTAAGAATTGAAATGGTCATTCTCGTCCCCCTTTTTTACATTGAAGTGCTCATAGATATCACTGCCAATTTGTTCTTCAGTACAATGTTATGATAACATCAGATGCAACTTGATGAGCTTTTGACTAAATAAATTTATCAGCTCATTTATTTATTCAATAAATGTTTTTTAATTCCAGACATGGTAAATGGAATGAGCCAAAGTAAAATAAAATACATGCTATTGTAATTTCGTTAGTCTTGGGACTCAAGTGCCTTTGATTTGAGTCTCCTGAAGATACAGGGATCAATGGAGGAAAAAACAGCAATTGTTAGGATTCTATCTCTTGTCAGTTGACTGGTATATTTTATTTCTACCCTTGATGAATGTATATTTATGTATGATGTCAGGTACTTATCTCAGAAGAAAAGATTTGCTGGCTTATCTTTGAAATTAAATTTATAAGAGGCAGATTGACCATGCATCCTGTTTTTTTTCTCATTTGGATTTGATTTATGTCTATTGACTTGATGTAATTATTAATAAAACCTTTTACTCTCAAATGTATTCCATGAGCTGATAAAGGTGTTTGGATGATAAATTCCATGGTCATCCAACTAATAGGCATCTGCTCTCAGGAAGAGTGGTTTTACGGCTCATTTTAAAGGATTCTGGGAAGCATGTGCCTTGACCATTTCCTGTTCAGGGTCTGAGATTCCACTGGGAAGGCCTTTGGAACATCAGAAGCCAGGCTAGCCAACGGGTTCGTATGATGAATGGAAGCCCAAAGGGCAGCCAAGGCTGGAGGGTCAGATAATGGATGTCCAATTATACTGGATGCACCAATGCTAACAGTTCCATCTCTAACTAGTTAAAGATCAGCCTTGTGAAAAATGACTTCCCATTTCCAACCTATAATGAAAATAAAATAGTGCAAAGACAGATGAGATGGTGCTTTGAGTAATCCTTGATGAAGCTGGTTTGAGAAATAGAACCATTCATCTTTCCCATTTGACTGGCTCATATAAAATAGCTGTGTAATCATCTTAAACCAGAACGGACTGGAGGGGCTGAGGGACAGAAACTTCTGACTCTTATGTTTCTGTCATCCACAGCTTCTCATCAATAAGAAAGAAACAGATGTTCCAACAAGAACTTTCTCATCACAGTATTGGGCATTCAGGCATAACTTGAGAAAAAAATCTTTCCATGGATTGGTGAGCACTTGTGTGATGAACTTGACTCAGTAAAGATTTGTCTTGATCAATAAAGTCAGGAGGTAAGACTTTGGCAGAAGCATGTTGTTACCCTGAGAAAGTTAACGCACTTTCCAATGACTTGGCTATTTACCATTCAGATCCTTGGTGGCAAGGCTTGGCATCTATCCTGCCTTCTGTTGAGTTAGCCACGTTGACAGTTTAATTGGTTAACACAGCCTAAACAACGCAAAACTCTCTGCGTAGGAAGTCTTGTCTATTGGAGAAAACCCTGGATGAGTAAAGTTCTGATGATCTTAATTTCTAGTTCTCTTTTTGACCGTGGAAAAGTTACTTTGCTTCCTTCTGCCTCACTTTTATCACTTACCTGAGACCTACCTGAGACCTACCCACCTCATAGAAGACCTGTGATCCAGAAGACCAGCAGTTCCTTCTCTATACCCCCATATAGACTGTGCTCCTGGAATCTCCTTCTCCCCACCACACTTTATAACAAATTGACAATATTTTGAGATGCACACAAATGCCAGTGCAATTCCTAGTTTTCTTCCCATGTTCTTCAAAGGAAACCATGCCTGTCTCTTCTGAGTTTATTAGTGCGTTCTCTCTCTTCTTTCATGGTAACATTATCACTAGGTATGTTTTGTTATCATTCTCAAGAGCACATTGGAGTTCTTCTGGCTTGGCGCTGTTGTGACTTGATCTACCCTGTTGCCAGAGGCAGAGACTTGGAAGTTTTCATTGCTGCCCAGTCTATTTTCTTCAATGCCCCTCCCCAGGCCCCACTTTCAGGACAAAGGTTTCTAATTAAAGGTTTCTAATTCCTTAATTTTCCTCTCGGACCCAGAGGAAAGTTGCAGTTTCCTCTGCAACTCCAGTGCTACTTCCTGGCTGGTTTGTTCAATCCCTCTTAATCATTCATGGCTAGTGCAGTTGTCTTCTTAAAGACTTTCCCAGGCCTCCTCCTAACAATTATCGACCGTACATTCATAGCGATCATTCTTAAACATCAATGTGATCAGCTTACCCCAGGCTTAATCTTCCCAGGGTCCTTGATTGCCTTTAGTCAGAACTAGCTTCATGGGGGCATGGCCTGTGCAGTTGTTTAGGGGCCACACACCTCGAGGGCCCTGCCCTGGGTTTAATGCTCTGCAGTTGCTGTCTTGAAATTCTGCAACATTTTATAACAAGTAACCTTGCATTTTCAGTTTGCACTGGGCCCCATAAATTGGTTAGCTGGAGCTGCCTTTGGAGCAGAATCTTTTGGTGCAGCCCTCAGGTCCCACCTGCTGTCTCCATGCTGTCACCCCTCACCCACGTCACCTGCTGTCTCCATGCTGTGCATAGTAGTCTGATGCCCACACCCTCGTGCTTTCCTGCTTCTTCACATCCTGCTCGTTTCTGGCCAGAAAGCATTACTTTCACATCCCTCCTGGCAACCATGCTACTTGGTCTAGCTGGTGCGAGTTATTCAACTACGATTCATCCCATGCCTGATACGTGCCAGACATGGCAGTCAGGTCCTGGGAATACACAGATGAGAGCAGGCACTCAGCTTCATGAAAAAGATCAACTATACACAGATAACTACAGCGCCACGTGGGCAGTACAATACAAGTGAAGTAAATAATGGATAAGTTATATGAACATATACACATTTGTTTGACTTTACCAAAATAGGATCATGTTTTACATATTATTGTAAACTGGTACATTTCTTTTGTGTTTTCCTCCATACTTAGGTAGGAGGTTTTTTTTACTGTTTGCCTTTCCGAAATGGGATATTATACCTTCTTCTCTGATTTTCACTTTTCTCACTCATCAATCTCCTGTATAAATCTCTCTTATGTCAATGATTAAAACAAAGTTTGGGATTATTTTACAAATCCATTTATAACCATTTGTTTCCGTCATTAGAATAGCTTGCTTAAAGTTCATTTTTATCCCACTACTTTAGAAACGACTCTTGCAAAGTAGCTGTTTTCCAACTTGAGCTAGTTACTTATTAAAATGAAATATTGAGATCTACCCTTGTATTTATTCTTTCAATTAGGCAAACTAGCATACTATTTGGAAATGTTGTTGAAATGCTGGCTTTCCCTTCCCATTTGTTCTTGAAACATCTGTTTAGGGAGGGAACATGTAAGTCATAAAATAATTCCATAAATAATGTTCAGATGAACACTCTGCCAGCTCAGCCTAATTTTAGAGCCACGTCACAAACATTTAATTAATTTCACTTGCGTCTGGCATCCTTTCCTCATGCCCTTATTTCCTCTCCCCAGAAGGAATCAGATCTTTTCTAATGATCTCCTTTCCTCTCATTTAGATATAGGTCGCTGTTGACTCCGTGGTTCTTTTTATGTACATGGCCAAGTTCTGCCAGAGAAAGTGCTACTTGCCCTTTCCTTTCTTCCCCAACTAGGGTGGCAGTAAGCAAATTGAGCCTGACATTTTTCACTAGATGTATAAGGGATGGCAGCTGTAAATTTTAATATAAATGTTATCAATTAAAAAGTCCTGGTTTTCCCAATCTATCTTGCATAAAACTTAATTTTGAGAGGTCGGGGACATGCTAAGTAGCAGGATTAAGCAGAGAGCAGGATGAACAATCCCTATGGGCTTGAAAACATAAGGCAGAGACAGGGAAACCCAGATACAT
Source organism: Tolypeutes matacus (assembly GCA_026826555.1). Taxonomy (NCBI): domain Eukaryota; kingdom Metazoa; phylum Chordata; class Mammalia; order Cingulata; family Chlamyphoridae; genus Tolypeutes; species Tolypeutes matacus. The sequence goes on from JAKSZT010054540.1 coordinate 8,140,941, forward strand.
TCTGGAATCTGATTCCCCTACAACTTCAGCCCTGTCTGGTTTTTTGTTTTGTTTTGTTTTTAACAGTCTTATCCTCGCCCAGCCAGCTCCATGCCACTGATAACACACCTTCTAGTGGAAAACCTTTTTGCAGATTCTTCAGGCAGCCACTCAAACTTCACTCCTCCTAGTAGCTGTCCCAGCCACTCCAGGAGAGTAGTCAGAGCTGCAGCTTTCACTCCAGGAACCTTCCCAGTGCAGCACTACCCCAAACTGTTACCAGAGATTTATATGAGACAATATTTGCCTAAAGTCTGTTTCCCTGCTGAATACACGTTCCTTGAAGGCAGAGCCCAGCATAAAGATCAACACGTATCAGGACTCAGTAAGCCACTGCTGTTTGATGGAACCTTCTGCGACCATGGAAATTTTTCATAGCTGTGCTATCCGTTATGGGAGCCATGGGCCACATGTGACTGCTGAGTATTTGAAATGGGGCTGGTGTGACAGAGAAGCAGAATATTACATTTTATTTAACTTTTAAATGGAAAGAGTCTTATGGGACTAGTGGCTTCTGTATTGGACAACACGGACTCTGAAGCAAGCTAGTAGGCATGTGGATGGGACCATATTAAAGAAGCGAATGAATGGATTTGGGAGTAGAGGAGTGCCAAGGTCATCACAGGTGATATTTATACACATTTCATCCTCAACCTACACACGCACTCATCTGCTTTCTCCACTGGCTGTATTGGTCTGAATGCAGGAGGCAGAAATTTGTCGTCCTGATGTCCTTCCTTGCACTGAGCAAAGCACAATTGCAGCTGAACGTGATTCACTCACTCGCAGCCCCCCTCCTGCTTGCTCAATAAAGATGCATCAATCAAATAGTTGGTGTGGTCCCTGAGTCACCAGGAAGTGGCAACTGCATGCTGGGTGAGCTCCCTGAACATGTTAGAAGCTGACAAAGCACCTGTTTATCTTATAGCATAAAAGGCCCCTGTTGGTCATCCACTGCTAGCTAATCCAGGGCTCTAAACTTAACTGAGTAGGTGGTAAGTAAAGAAACATCTGCCCTCTCGGTTCCTGTAACCGTCACTGACTGTGCACGTGCCCTCACTAGAGCCTGCGATTTGCTCTTCCGAGGGCACGTGCGTTTGCCTCTGTTATTAGGGCCTCTTAGGTCCCTAGGGCTGCAGTAACAAAGTAGCACAAACAAGGTGGCTTAAAACATCAGGCATTTGTTCGCTCACGGCTCTGGAGGCTGGAAGTCTGAAGGCCACGCTCCCTCTGAGGTCTCCAGGGAAGAACCTGCTCCACGCCTCTCTCCTGGCTTCTGGCAGTAGCCGCCAACCCTCGGCGCTCCTCGCCTTCCATCTCTGCCCCAATTGTCACCTGGCCTTCTCCCCCGGGTGTCTGTCTCTTTCCTCTTCTTACAAGGACACCAGTCAATGTTGGGTTAAGGGCCCACCCTATTCCAGCATGATCTCATTTTAACTTAACTAATTCCATCTGAAACGAAACCATTTCCAAATAAACTCCCGTTCTGCCGTACTGGGGATTAAGACTTCAGTGTATCTTTTCGGAGGACATAATTCAACCCGTTACAGTGCCTGTCAAAGAATCCCTTGCTTTGAATGACACAGGGGGTCACAGCCCAGCCAGTTCAGTTCCCCATCTAGAGGTGCTTTGAATTGCAAGCCTCAGGGGCTGTGTGTGGAAGGGCTGGTGCAGAAAGTTCCCACTTCCAAAAGTTATGTCAAGAGGGACAGGCTTGACATGTTGCTCTGAGCACCAGATTCGGCACAAGTGCCTGCAGACCGGGAGGGGGAATCCTGCAACCTCAGAGATGCCTCCTCGGCAAAGGAGATGCAGACTCCAGGCCACCTCGGAGAGAAAAGGCTTTCTGACCTTATGAAATGCAACACAAATATTTCAACAGTCTTTTAACATATCTACTTGTATGTTCCTCCTCAGCAGGTTCAATCTGGGGCGCTTAAGTCACTGTGATGATACAGCAGGGCTTGTCACTTAAGAAATCTGCCTTTTTTATTGCTGGTCTGTTATTCAAGGGTTGTTTAACTTATTTAGTCAGAGGAAACAGAAACATCCAGGAGATGAAGCATATTATTTTTTAAAATAACATTGTGGAATAAATGAATGCCTGTAGTTTAATAGGAAAAAGACAAACAACTGATTATAAAAAATGGCTAAACACTACAAGGAGGCAATTCACAGATGGCAAAATACAGATGAGTCAGAAATATCTGAAAAAATGTTCAATACCTCTAATAATTAAAGAAATGACCTTAAAATATTGAAATGCTAATATTTACCCATTATATCGGCAAAATATTTCTAAAAACAATATCCAGTGCCGATGAGGGTATGAGAAATAGATGCTTTCACAGGGCTACTTGTGGGAATTTGAATTGGTATAACCTATCTGGGCAGAAAATAAGCTATCTACTACAAATTTAAGTGCACTTGCCCTTTGATCCAGCAATTTCACTTCCTTTGATCCAGCAATTCCACTTCCAACAATTTATTCTACAGAAACAGTTAACAGATATGAAAAGATATATGTATAAGGTTAGTCACTGATGTGAAATATTTGAACCAAGAAAAATGCTATTAATGGGATAATGGTGTAATAAATTAAGGTGCATATAGAAATGGCAAGAGGACGTTCTCTCCTCATTTCAGCTCCCTCTTCAACCCTTGCTACCTTTTGCTTTTTCATCTTAATCCCTTGGATGCTTATGATAACCATGGTTTTATTGTAATACAAAGTTGATAGGCATTGTAGTATATAACATGAAGGTCCTGGATTTTGTACTCAAGGAAAACCTGGCTTTTAAGTTTGGCCCTACCACTTTCAAATCCTATGTATGGACAATAGTCAGTTTCTTAGCATAAAACCTGGGAAAGAATGCCTAGCTTGTGGGATTACGAGAAATAGAGAAAAGGAGCTTTGAACCCATTGCCCAGTGCCTGGTAGAGAACAGAAGCCCAGTTAGTACCTGGGTCTATGAAAATCCCATTTCTAAAAAAGCCCTCAGCATAGGGAATAAAGGACATTTAACTTGTCCTTCTTCAAAGAGACTGCATTATGTTAGAATTTTGTTGAAATTTCTAAAAAGACCTGTCCTAGGTATTTGATATAAGGCTAATATTTTGAAATATAATCATATATTTTTTTCATTTCTGGATATAAAGTCTCTAAGTTGGCGATCAGGTTCAAATCCTGTGCTTCAGAGAATGGCCATTATGATTGAGTGCCAAGGTGGGGTTTAATTATTAAGGTGAGATGATTGAACTACTCAAGAAAAATCACAATATAGTTTTCGTACCAAGAGTCTAAATTCATAGGAAGAAACTGAAAGAATCTTTGAGACCCAGTTTTAAAATTAAATTTGACTTAATTATTTAGTGAAAATAGATTGTTTTAAGCTGTAAAGGGGCTGAATAGCCTTTAATGGTCCAGTTAAGGAATATTTATTTTGATATTGGCTTTGTCCTTAGCAAAAAATAAGTGTCCAGGGCTAATTAGATTCAGTGTTAGAAAAGTAAAGTAATATTTCAGCATGCCCTTTGTCTACCGTCCTTGGGCTGATGGTAAGGTCAGGGAGAGCTTCTCTGTAGTGGTCACTTCAGTTATTCCCATCCCAGACATCTTCACTTCTTCCATCCAGGATCCCTCCAGGCAGTGAAGCCATGGGTAGCACAGGCAGGGGCCTGCGGACACGTCGATGGGACAGTCATTGGACCAAGGCCATTAAATTGGAGGGAGAAAGAGCAGGTCTGTTTTAGGGCTTGTGGAAGCTTGATTTAAGAATTTTTTACAAAAACTCAGATTCTTTCCTTATGACCTCATCCTTTGTCTATAACAGCTCCCCAGCGCTGTTTCTTCCATTTCCATGTAACTCCTTCATTTCATAATATGTCTGCCATAAGGTGTAATGATGCCAAAGCCACTGAGAAACCTCTACGCCAATTGGTCAAAATCCCATTGCATTCTAGGCTCCCAGTTGTTGAAATCATGCAAATCATTCCATACTTGTACAGTTGTGTCTATTTCTACATTTTGTCTACATTTTACTTCTATTAACATATCTTCTTCCATTTCCTCCCCTTTCTACAACAGGTGTTCCCTTCTGAACAATTCTGCCCATTCAATATGCAAAGTTTGCATTGTGACTTAAATATTTGACTCTGTTATATTCAGAATAGTTGGAAGGACCTGGGTCAGTTGACTGGAGGCAGTGTTAGGGTAAAGTTGATGGCATCAGCCCATGCACGGCCACTGCCCAACCTGCTTCCCTTCCCGTCATCCTCCACTTCCCTTCCTTGGGGATGGTAGAAAATTCAAGCCTGGGAAGTTCTAAGGGCAGAGCCAAAGAAAAGCAAAGGGAGAAATGACATTTCATGGCTAAAGTGATTTATGGGATTGCAGGATCCGAGGCATCAACACGATCATCTGGTCCGACTACCACATTTTCATTTGAATAAATTGAGAAATCTAAGTGATCTTCTGCATATCACAAAGCTAGAGTTGACACTAAAGTGAGAGCAACAGAACTCACTTCCAGAAAGTTCAAATAAGAGATGTGCAGCAATCTCTGGAATGAACACTAAAATAAGCCCCTGAAGTGACTTGAAATGGACAGAAGGGCATTACTCTTCTTTGCATATTACTACTTACGCGAAACAGTAGTGGCATTTTAATTCTGTAAGCTGAGTTACAGTTATCCATGCACTTTGGTGTAAATTCTCCCTTAATATTCATGACAACTTTCTGAAGGAGGAATCATTATCCTGAGTTTGCAGTTTAATTATTATGGGTGCAGAAAGGTTAACTGGTTTTCACATTAACACAGAGCTGGTAAATGTTGAAACAAGGACTCAAATACAGGTCACATCACTCCAAGGGTAGCCCCAACAAGAACCCAAACAAGAAAGGGACTTCTAATTTATAGCCAAAGCCTATTGTTTCTGGAAGAAATAAATCAATGGTCTCCTTCCCTACCCTGGTGAGACTCACTTTGGGGCCCACTAGCCCTAATTACTGGTGTGAGTCCACTTATTAGGAGACCAAAGAGGATGATGACACCCATTTCCTTCAGCAGTTATAGCTTGAAATGTCCAAAATCACAACAGAAGTTAAGAACGAAGCCTTATAACTATACTGGTATTTTTCATATAAATAGGCCCTTAGGGTTTTATTTACAATAATTAAATTTGAATTAGGTTTTGACAGTTCAGCCAAAATGATAAAATTGGTTATGTATTGAAGAAAGGAAACTAAATAAAACAAAAATTAATTTCTGTCTAATTATAGGTAAATGAAATTGAAAATATTTCCGGGGTGTATTTAAGGCTTCCTGCTCAGCACCCAGAAGCACCTGCCTCCCCTTTTCTTTCTTTTTGAAATATTCCAGAAATCTCAAGCCCCATCTTAGAATGACCCAACTATACACATATTTTTGTCTGTGATGTTTCCAGGATAATGCCAACAGTTTATATTTCAGCACTAGAGATAGAAACATGCTTCTTCCCCTGGAATTTTATAGATTGTTAGATTCATGCAAAGCTGGAAACTTAAGGGTGATTTTTTGTTGTTTAGAGTTTCATGGATTCTGAGAAAGTCCATCGAGAAGGAGGTCAGGCAGATGCAGTGTTTTATGTAGTAGTGGATGGAGCAAAGGCACTTTCCCGGTTAGTAGTTAGAGGTGGAGCTGATTCTAAAACACGTTGTATGGTTTTTCTGCCATACGGCACTACTTCTAGTGCCAAATTTTAGCCTGACCTCCATTCCTGGTACACTGTGCTTTCTGGGACGAGTTCATCTCCCAAACTCTGCTTCCTTATCAATGAATTCTGATATATGACTTCTCCTTGTAACTGCCACTGGAGAATAATTTTCTTTCAAGATCATTCTTCAGTGCCCTTCTTTTTAAAATGGCACTTTTCTACTTTTGCCCCTCTCACGAATAATTATAACTTAAGGAGACAGACTTGGCAAGTGCTTCCTAAAGTTGATTCCCGACTGATTCATCTTTCCCTGCTTCAGAGCATTTTTCCATAACCTTGTGTAGTTTCACATTTTCTGGTCTCTGCCTCTTGCTGCCCTAGGAACTCTGGGCTCTCGGAACCCAGCACTGTGCCCTGAGCAGGAAAACCCCACAGAGCATGGTTTAAACCTTTCCATATTTGCCTGCATCTGCGCATGGCTGATGAACTGGATCACCACTCAGTCTCACCGTTCAGTTCTCAATCATAGTAACAGCAAACATGGTTAGGTGCCTCCTGCACTCACACTCATCTCAGGGTAAACAGGTTATATATATCATCTCATTTAAAGCAGCTCTCTACCCTATGAGACAGGTACTGTCATCAGTCCCATTAAATAGATTAAGAAACTGAGGTGAAGATAAGAGTTTCCCAAGGTCCCAGGCTGACTGGTGGCTCCAGGATTTGTGCAAGCCATCTTTAGTACAATGGTATTTCACCATGGGAAGGGAGGTTATGCCAGTAGGTTGAGAGATGCAGTAGGTTGAGAGATGCCTCTCAATCTAGACCTCATTTCATGCTTCAATTTCTTCTATAACATTCCCACCAAGTGGTCTTTTTCTCTCTAAACATCTCCTGGTATAATCTGTTCTGTTCTGTCTTCATCTGTTAGAAGACCCATCTTTATGTTGAGGCCAAACCTCCCTCCTGGTCCTTTACAAATACTGATTTACCTTCTGGGGCCACAGAGCATAATCTAACCCATCTTCCACAGTACAGATTTCAAAAACCCTGAGACTTATCTTTCTCTCTAATTGGCCCCCAGTTGAACTTCCAGTTTTTGTAAAGCAGATGTTTAAGCTTCTCCATAAACCTGTACACCAGCCTCTGGCATGCTCAGTTTACAGTGTGAGCCCCGGGACCCACCTCCTCACCAGTTGCTTTTGTACCCCCAAAAGCCTTGCAAGGGTGGGCTGTGCTCAGGGAGGTTGGTGTGCTTGGTTTTACTAGGGAAGAAGAATGAGGAGCTTCCTGACTGAGGCAGGTGTTGCCATTGTCCCTTGTATGGTGTATCTGCTACCCCTCCCCAGATACCTCTGGGCTCCGTTCAGTACCGCTCTGTCCCTGTCTCACCTTGGACTCTGTGTAGTCTCTGCTTACAGACTGCAGCCTGGATTGCTTAAAAGTTTGACTTCCTCCCATTCCAGTGTTTCTCTATTTTGATCGTGGTGGTGATCCAGGGTTTTTTTCAGGAATACCCAGAGTAATTCTTTCCTTTCTTCCCTCTCTCCCTCCCCTCCCACTGCCATCTCTTTTCAAAATACGCCTGCCAACTCCTCCAACCACCTCAAATTATATTATTTTCTTCTTGGAATAAGGATGAGGAGCAAGAACCCATAGAAGAATCTCTTATCTTTAAATTTCAAATTATGATATATAATGCTCCATTCTGTTTCCTTATTTATACTCATTGTCTTGCACTTGAAGAGCAGAAATATTAAGCAACGGCAAATCTGGAAGTCTCTTCATACTCTATCATGCTATATTCATATATTCTTTGATATGGAAACAAAAAACACTTAAGAGATTTGACACTATTTCAAACTTTCAAAAACTTTACTGCACTATGTGCCCAAGACACTAATGGATTTGGGAAAGTCATGTACGGATTTTTATTATTCTAAAATCTTTGATGTAACCATCTCTCTTTAAAAATTGTAAATTTCCTTTTGGGTATTATGCTTACTATTATGATCTACTGCCAACATATAATTGAGGTTCTTTGATGATGTAATATATTTATAAGTCAAACTTCACATTCAGCTGCTTATGAGACTTCCCCACTCAATTATAACTATTCCATTTTTATTATTAAAGTAGGGCCCCTCTTTTAAAAATAAACCATATTATTTCATTAAATATCCAACATAGGAACATTAAACAATATTACATTTACATATGATATGTATTTAGAGAAATAAAACTAGTAATAAAATAAAATAAAAAACTAGAAATAAAACTAAGGTACTAGTTCCTAATGACTTCTTACTAATACCAAACCATCAGTAAACAATTCTTTTACAAAATTAATTCCCAAATTTGAGAAGTATATTCTCTCAGATACAATATGAATCTTTAGCTTAAAGGGAAAGGAATTTTATGATTTCCTGGTAGATTGTCATTAAAACTCTTCAGATTTCTCCCTCTGGCTTCCCTAGCTTCCTTTTGTGGGAGACTCAGAAGTTTGTTTATCTTGCATTGTTATGAGAGCACATTAAAGTGGGAACGTGACTTTTTGCTCTGGTGCCCTATTTGCTTCTTTCATGTTCCTTTTCCTGCAAACTGCTGAAAGTGAAAGAGAGAGTACACAAGGGTTATCCAGGAATCCATGTAAAATTTTCTTCTTTCCCCCCAAAGGAAGGAAACAATTGTTTTCCCTTCTCGGAAGTGAGAGGAAGTTTCCTGCACCCAACTTGAGTTTGAATGAGCTTCTGTGAATTTAAATATGTATACTACTGTTTACTTGACAATGCATACACAAAATTAAATATATTTGCTTGAGGGAAATTATTTTATTGTAAATCATAGAAACTCAACTCAAAATCATATATTCACCTTCATCTGGTGGTTCAGCCAAAAGTTTAAGAGCTCATTCTCCATCTCCCTTGTTACGGCAGGACCCACGTGTAATCTACCTGTAATTACTGACATTTCCAACTCCAGAGTACACATGTAATCTGTTAATTGCTTTCCATCTCCAATGCCACATGCCAGGTCAGGGATCTGCAAACTGCTGGCTCATAGGCCAATCTGGCCTGCTGCTTGTTTTTGTAGAACCATGACCTGGGAATGGTTATGGCATTTAAAAATGGTCAAAAGAAAAAAAAAATCAAAATTAATATTTCATGATGCATAAAATTATATGAAATTCAAATGTCAATGTCCTTAAATAAAGTTTTATTGGAACACAGCTACTTGTTTGTATAGTACCTATGGTTGCTTTCATGAGAAAGCAGGAGAGCCAAATAGTTGCAGCAGAGGCCAACAGAGATCCTTAAATACTTTACCTTTTAAGAAAAAGGTTGATGACTCCTGCCACCATTTTCTCCTGGCTAACCTGTTGCAATAGTGTCCTTACTGGACTCCCAGTTCATATTCATTCTGCTCACATCAGTTCTCCACACAGCAGGCAACCTGATCTTTATTATTGTTTTTTTATAATTACAAAATATTTCTAAACTATAAAGAAGGATATGAAAAGGTTCTGGATTTTCACAGCCTTAATGAATGTGTCTTTCCACACATCATCAAAAAACGAACATATTAATAAAGAGAAAAAATAAGTCATCAAGTGCTTATATCAGCTATGAAAGTGGGAAAATGAACGTGCAGGACCAGCAGTATTGGCTCTGGAGTCCACTTTAGGTAGGGACTGGGCAAAAGAGAGGAGAGTGTGGTGCAGAAATTAATAAACTTTTCATTTTAGAATGAAATTTTAGAGCAAGAGTCTCAATATAAGCCCCAAACCATTTCCTCTATTATAAACACCTTACATTAGTATGCTACATTTGTCAAAATGGAACACTGTTGATACATTATTATGATTGACTAAAATCCATTCTTTATTCAGATTTCCTTAGGTTTTACTTAATGCCCCTTTTCAGCTCAAAGATCCTATCCAGGACTACACATTACTTTAGTCGTCCTTTCTCCTTGGGCCACTCTTTGCTGTGTTAGTTGCTCAGACTTGACTTATTTTGATGACCTTGACAGCTTTGAGGAGCACTGGCCAGATATTTTGTAGACTGGCCCTTAACTGTTATTTGTCTGATGTTTTTCTAATGATTAGACTGGACCTATGCGTTTTTGGTAGAAAGACTTCAGAGGTAAAGTCATTTTCTTCCCAACTTATCAAGGATACACACAATCAACATGACATGCCACTGTTGATGTTGACCTTGATCACCTGGCTGAGGCAGTGTTTGTTAGGTTTCTGTACTGTAAAGCTACGATTTCCCCCCTTTTTTTACCTTTGGAAGGAAGTTACTATGAGTAGCTCGCACATATGGAGTGGAGAGTTGTGCTCTACCTCTTTGAGGGTGGAATATGCACATAAACTATTTGGAATTATTTGGGTGGGATATTTGTCTCTTTCTCCCCATTTATTTATTTATACAATCATTTATTTATATCAGTATGGACTCATGGCTATTTATTTTATACTTTGGGTTAGAATTCAATGCCACATTTATTGATTTTGTTGCTCAAATTGTTCCATTTTTGGCGATTTGGAGATCTTTTCAGTTGGCTCCTGTGTCCTTTTGATGCGCCTGCATCATTGTGCTTTGTTTTTGTTTCTATTTGATTTTTCTTTTTCTTTTTTGTATGTTTGAAGACTTCCTTACTTTCTAGCACTAAAAGATATTTCAGGCTCATCTTGTATATTCCCTGTCCATCCTTGGAATCAATCATTTCTCCAAGGAGCCCTGGTTCCCGTTACTGGAGACAGGTGTTAGAAATCAAGATTGGGACGCTAGGAGTGTTCATTGCTGCTGGGACATTGTTGCTTCTAGGCATTCTTAGTTGATAGGGCAAGGAAAACTATGAATGCATATTAACCTGTAATATACACATACCTTTAAATATTTCTATATAAATATCCATCTCTAGTTACAACCTAAACATGAGTTCATACTGATGGCTCCAGCTGTAATCCATTGACACGTGGATCCTTCTAGGTTTATCTTATCTGTAACCTTACTCTCAGTGAGAAACCACCTGCTATCCTTGTACTTAATTGCTTAATTCCAGTATTCTTGTATAGTGTTTTAGAATTGTTAAGATACAGGTCTTCGTGGGAAACAACTTTATGAGGACCTAGGTGTTCTTCCTCACTCCTAAAACCCCTGGACTTTAATCTTACAGTCTCCAGTTCATTTCCAATGTTACTTGAATAGCACCTTTCCCCCTATGCCCTGCAGTGAGGTTACTTCATACATTTGCAATATAGTTCGTTTCCTTTGTCACAATCTGAAGTCCATACTGATAACCTCTGACTTCTTAAATTATTTTTTCCCTAAATTTGCATACATCAAAGTTCACCTCTGTATTATAAAGTTGTATGGTTTTTAACAAAACTACTGTCATGTATCTACCATTACAGTATCAAAGGGAATAGTTTTACTGCCCAAAAAAGTCCCTGTGATTCACCATTCAGCCTTCCTCACTCCTAAAACCCCTGATAACTCCTGGTTTGTTTACAGTCTTCATAGTTTTGAATTTTCTAGAATGTCATATAATTAAAATCATGCAGTATGCAACTTTTTAAGACTTGCTTCTTTCACTTAGCAATATGCATTTAGAGTCATCCCTGTTTTGGCACAATTTGATAGCTCAATCCTTTTTATATGCTGAATATTGTTTATTATATGGGTATACCACAGTTTGTTTATCCACTAATCTGTTGAAGGATATCATCACACTTACACCCCACTTCGTCATGGTGAATAATTCTTTTTATACATTGTTGGATTTGCTAATGTTTTGTTGAGGAATTTTGAGTCTGTGCTATGAGAGTTATTGGTCTATATCTTTCTTTCTTTTATTTCTTTTGGTAAAGTCTTTATCTGAATTTGGCATCAAGGTAAGTTGGTTTCTTAGAATGAATTAGGAAAGTATTCCCTCTACTTCTATTTTCTGGAAGATATTATTGAGAATTGGTATTATTTCTTCCTTAAATGTTTGGTAGAATTCACCAGTGAAATCATTGGATCAGCTGCTTTCTTTTTAGGAATGTTATTAATTATTGATTCAATTTCTGTAATAGATGTAGAGATATTCAGGTTATTTATTTCTCCTTTATGACTTGATAGTTTATTTTATCATTTTATTGTTATTTATTTATTGTTATTTCCTTTTTTCTATGTGCTTTATGTTTAATTGGATATTCTTTCTTTAGTTTTCTATGGTGGAAGCTTAGGTTATTGATTTTAGATCTTTCTTCTTTTCTAATTTATGCATTTAATGTTATAAATTTCCCTGCAAGAAATGCTTTTACTGCATCCCATAAATCTTCAAGAGTTGTATTTTCACTTACATTTAGTTCAAAATATTTTTAAACTTCTAGTTTAATTCTATTGTGTTCTCACAACATTTTTCATTTGGTTTCTATATTTTCATATTTGTTCAGGTGTGTTTTATGGCCCAGAATGTGGTCTATCCTGGGGAATGTTCTTGTGAGACTGAGAAGAATGTACATTCTGGTGTTGTTGGTGGAGTATTCATTACAGTTGATTGATAGTGCTGGTCAGGTCACCTATATCCTTAGATTCTCCGCCTGCTGGGTCTACCAATTACCGACAGAGGGGTGTTGAAATCTCCAACTATAATAGCGGATTTGTCCATCCTCCTTACAATTCTATTAGCTTTGCCTCATGTGTTTTGATGCTCTGTTGTTAGTTTTTGATGATGATTCCTGCTTAGAGAACTGACCCCTTTATCAATATGCAGTGCCCCTCTTTATCCCTGATAATCGTCCTTTCTCTGATGTCTGCTTCATCTGGGAGTAAAATCCCAACCCTAGCTTTCTTTTGATTTATATTAGTGTGGCATATCTTTTTCCATCACTTTACTGTTGACCTCTTTTAGTCTTTATGTTTAAAGTGGGTTTCTTGGAGACAACATATAGTTGAGTATAGTATTTGTTTTTTATTCTGACAAACTGTTTTTTAACTGTTGCATTGAATCATTCACATTTGAAGAATTAGGATTTAATTCAGAGGTAGCTTGACATTTTGTATTCCTGCTTTGGCCACATATTTGATCTTGAAGAATTTTTTACTTTCTTGCCAACATATATATCTAGAGATTTATTTAAATTATGTGTGTGTATGTGTTTGCATATATACATGTGTATCTCCACTGTTCTTGGATATTTTTCCAGAATGAGTTTTTTAATATATTTAGTCTGTCATCCTATTGGAGAGAGTGTGCTTTCCGACTTTAACGCCATTTCAGTCAAACATCAAATTTTTATAAGTGTATGGTTTAATCTCACTACTGTCTAATCTTTTACATATTCTATTTATCCATTTTTATGTGTATGTCACGTCTTAATCACTATTTCTTATAGTATGCATTAATAACAGATTCCTTTATTTTCTATTTCTCCTGCAAAATGACCATAGTTTTACTTGGTCTTTGCTATTTCGTATCAATTTTAGGGACAGCTTGTCAAGTTATACAAAACCTATTGTTATTTTAGATAAGTGGTGTTTTTGAAAGCCATGAAGTTTAGTATATTAACCTTATTTGCTCTGATTAGTTCTAGTAATTTGCCAGTAGATTGTCTTGTCTTTGCTTTTTTTTTTTTCAAAGATAATTTTCTCTCCTAAAGAAGTAGAGAAAATCTCAATCTTTCCAATTCTTATTATTCAATTTTTTTTCCTTATTTTTAATATGCTGGCTGGTAAAAATAGCTGGTTGTATTTGTATTGATCATGACTTCTAAGGTTAGATTCTTAGATAAATTTAACTTCCTGGACCATATCCTAAATGTGGAAAAAACAAACAAAGCTGGGAGGCCAAAATGGGTCATAAAGGAAAGATTTGGAACTATTAAACACTTGAAAAGATTGGGGCACTCTAATCTTGTTCCTTACTTTAATAGAGATAATTCTAAAATTTCCTCATTTATTTTGATAATATCTGTAGATTTTTGATAGACAAGCATACTCAGACAACTTTTGAGGTTTTTTTCTTTGTCTCTGGTTTGAGCAGTTTTATGACAAAATTCCTAGATTTGGCTTCCTTTGAATAAATCCACCTGACTTGTATAAATTTCATGAAACTTTGGTTGAGATCTTATTCTGTTTTGGAAATTTCTGAAACTTCATCTAATCAAATATTATCTCATTCACATTGCTCTTTCTGGTTCTTTGATTCCATGTACATTAGCACTTTTTACTGTTTCATATTTTTTACGCATTTTCTGAATTTTCCAACTTTATTCTCTTCATACTTCAATTTGACTTAGCTACTGATTTATCTTTCAATTCACCAAATCACTAAGATTCTATTCTGCTGTTAAACCCATTTTCTGAACTCTGAATTCCAGTGAATCATTTTCTTAATTTGAAATTATCCTTTGACTCTGCTAAATGTATTCTAGTTTGCTGGTAAAATTTTGCATCTATTTCTCTATTTTCTTAATCATATTAATTTTACTATTTTTATGTCTTTTTCTATTTCCATTGTCTGCTTCTAGTCACTTATTCTTTTTCCTTAATATTTTTTGCCTTTTTTTTTCTTTAGAGAAGTTGTAGGTTACAGAAAAATCATGCAGAAGATGCAGGGTTCCCATATATACCCCAATAGTTTTCCTTTTATTAACACTTTGCATTAGTGTGCTATATTTGTTACAATTGATGAAAGAATATTATTATAATTGTAAAATTAACTATAGGCCATGGTTTATGCCAGGGTTCACTGTTTATGTTGTACAGTTTTATGTTGTTTTTTAAAATTTTATGCTAGCAACAAACAGTCTAAAACTTCCCATTTTAGCCACACTCAAATATATAATTCAGTAGTGTTAATTACATTCGCAATGTCATGCTACCATCACCACCATCCATTACCAAAACTTTTCTATCACCTCAAACAGAAACTCTGAACCAATTAAGCATTAACTCTCCATTCCCTACTCCCACCCCAGTCCCTTGTAACCTGTATTCTAGTTTCTGACTCTATGAATTTGCTTATTCTAATTATTTCATATCGGTGAGCTCATACAATATTTTTTTCTTTGTGTCTGGCTTATTTCATTCAACATGATGAATTCAAGATACATCCATGTTGTAGCATATATCAGAAATTCATTCTTTTTATGACTGAATAATATTCCATTATACATATATACCACATTTTTTAATCCATTCATCTATTGATGCACACTTGAGTTGCTTCCCTCTTTTGAAAATTATGAATAATGCCACTATGAAATATGCTTGAATCCATATTTTCAATTCTTTACATATATGTTTAGAAGAGAGATTTCTGGATTATATGGTAATTCTATACTTAAATTTCCAAGCAACCAAAAAAATGTTTCCACACTGGCTGTACCATTTTACTTTCTCACCCATCATTTCTTTCACAGCACTACCATTTCTGTATCCCATAAATTTTGGGATGTTGTGTTTTTATTTTCATTTGCTTCAGGACACTTCTTAATTTCCCTTGTGATTTCTGCATTAAACTATTAGTTGTTTCAGGGGCATAGCTTAATTTCTACATATTTGTGAAATTTCTAGTTCTTCTGTTTTGTATTTCTGCTTCATTTTATTGTGGTTTGAGAAGATACATTGTATGATTTCAATTTTTTGAACTTATATAGACTTGTTTTGTGGCCTAAAATATGACCCATCCCAGAGAATGATCCATGAGCACTTGAGAAGAATATGTATTCTGCTTCTGTTTGGTGAATTATTTGTTCTATATAGGTCTGTTAGTTCTAGTTGGTTTATTTATCTTTCAAGTCTTCTATTTCCTTATCGTTCTTCTGTCTAGGTGTTTTGTTCCATTACAAAAGTGATGCATTGAAGTCTACTATTAATGTAGAACTGTCTCTTTTTCCCTTCAAATCTGTCAATATTTGCTTCTTATATTTTGGGGCTCTGCCACTTGTTGCATATATATTTATAATTATTATGTGTTCTTGTTGAATTGACACCTCTATCATTATATAGTGACCTGTTTTTTTTCTCCCTCATAATAGTTTTAGATTTAGCAACTATTTTATCTGATATTAGTATAGCTACTCCAGCTCTATTCTGGTCACTATCTACATGGAATGTTTGTTGTTGTTTTTTTCCCCCATCCTTTCATTTTCAGCCTACTTGTATCTTTGAATTTAAGGCGAATCTTTAGCAAATATAATATAGTTGAGTCATCCTTTTTAATCCATTCTTTTAATCTCTGCCTTTTGCTGAATAATTCATTTAAATTTTTCATATGTTTTCCTTATGGTTACCATGGGGCTTAAATTTAACATCCTAGATATATAAAAATCATGTTTGATTTGATACCAAATTAACTTCTATGGCATACACATACAATGTTCCTATATCCTACCAAAACCCCCTGCCTTTTTGTTGTACATGTTAAAAATTATATTTTATGCATTGTATGTCCAAAACCATAGACTTATTATTTCTTTTTATGTCTTTGAATTTTGGAACATGTAAGAAGTTAAAAGTGGAGTTAAATAATGAAAATAGACAATGCAATAGTATTGACATTTATATTTACCAATATGGTTACTTTTATCTGAAGTTTGTATTGCTTTATGCCACTTTGATCCACTGTCTATTTTCAGTGTCCTTTCCTTTCAGTCTGAAGATGTCCCTTTAGCTTTGCTTGTAGGGCAGGTCTAGTGGTGTTGAACTCCCTCGCTTTTACAAAAAATCTGTAAATGTCTTAATCTCTCCCCCATTTTTGTAAGACAGTTTCACCAGATATAAACTTCTTGGTTGGCAATTGTTTTCTTTCAGCACGTTAAATATTTCATCCTACACTCTTACTGTCTCCATGGTTCTTATGAGAAATTTGCATTTAATATTATTGGGACTCTTTTATATATAACATACTTTTTTTCTCTTACAGCTTTCAGAATTACCTCCATGTCCTTGGCAATCAGCAGTAGCAGTTTGACTACTGTGTGTGGGTGTGGTTTTCCTTGGCTTTATCCTGTTTGGGGTTCGTTAGACTACTTGAGTGTGCATATTTATGTCTTTCATTAAATTTGGGAAGTTTTCTGCCATTATTTCTTTGACCATTCCTTTTGCCCCTTTCTCTCTTTCTTCTCCTTGTGGAACTCCCATAATGTATATATTGGTATGCTTGTTGTGTCTCACAGGTCTTTTAAGTTCTGTTTACTTTTTTAAAAATTCTTTTTTCTTTCTGCTCCTTAACCTGAATAACTTCAATTGTCTTGTTTTCAAGTTCACTGATTCTTTCCTCTGTTAGCTACAATCTGCTGTTGAAACCCCCTAGGGAATTTTTCATTTCAGTTATTGTAGTCTTCAACACCACTTTTTTTTTTTTTCTGTTTCATTCCTTTTGAAAGTCTCTATCTCTTTATTGAGATTCTCATAATGTTTATTCCCTATTTTCCCAATATCCTTTAGTTCTTTTTTGTGTGTCTCCCTTATCTTCCTAAGCATACTGAGGTCAATTCTTTAAAGTCTTTGTCTATCAGGTCCAAAGTTTGGTCCCTTAATAGATAGTTTCTGGATTTTATCTTGTTTCTTTGGAGGACCATCATTTCCTGTTTCTTTGTTTGCCTTGTAAACTTTTGTTTCATACCATAAAATTTAATATTTTGAAGTTTTAACTCTAGATTTTATTCCCTGAGCTGTCTGTACTTAATTTTATTTCAGCTAGTGATATGACATAGATTTCCTTGAGGGCCAGAAAATGACAAAAACAAACCATCCAATTCAAAAAACACCTTTTACTGTCTTTTTAAAAATGGTTTTGCATTGGCCAGTGTTCTCCAGAGTTTATTCCTCCTATCAGTAAGGCCAGCCTGAGGTGAATATGAAGTGCAGCAGGTCCTCTCCATCTTTTCTGAGCCTGTGTTTTTTTCCTGGACTTGTGTTTGTTTATGACCTAACAAATTCTCTGTTTATAGGAATTCAAATGCCCCATCCACTCCCTATGAAATAGACTTTCTTCCCCTCCCAGTGCTGGATTATGTGACCGAAAGGAGGCAATTCTTTTCTTGAGGCCACTTTGACTTAGTTGTTTCTTACTCTGATGTATCTGTCCACAACGTCTACAGGATAATTTTAGGGAGGATAAGCCAGAGATGAGCTTTCTGGTTCACTATTTCCAGCTACCACCTGATAGCGTCTACTGACATACTAGGCATCCTAGTATGTACACAGGGGTTAATCTGTCCCCTCCAGAGCAACACCAGGGACCCCCCCCCCCCAGGGGAAGCACAGGCTGACTCTACTTCATGCTAGGGAGGGCATGGTGGAGGGTCTAATAAGTGTTCCATGAGCTTCTCCTACTATTTTAAAAACTTCACTTTCTTGATTCAGCGCTTACCCGGTTACTGCAACCATTTAACTATTTTCCAGAGTTTTGAGAAAGATGACTCTGCCAGTTTCTGCCAGCAGAAACTAGAAATGTGGGGAAATGGTAGTCTGAAGTGTTTCATGCCACCATCTTGGTTGATAGCTAGCTGTCCTTAGTAATTTTTTATTGAATGCCAAAATTATTTCCGAAACATTTTAGAGTCCTAGATGATATAATCTTCCTCCATAGAGGATTTTATTTTTTTCATTGTACCATTAGAGTCTTGGCCAATTACCATGATCTAACTGATGCCAAGTCTGGGACCTTATTAGGCCTGGAATATTTTTGCTTCATCCTTAGTCATAGGAAGGTGGACTGAATATCATTTCTACCTTGTTCTAAACTTAAACATGGTGGGAACTGGTAAGTTGGTTTTAGAATGACATTCATATAATACTACTCAGAAATACAAAGTTTAGTTTTTATTTGTATTGATCATAGTCTTTGTAGCTATGATTCCTATGTAATTTGTGGGGTATGGGGCCCCATAACTTCCTGGACCATATCCCAAATGTGAAAAAGCAAACTTGGAAAGCCATAATGATGATGAAGAAAAGATTTTGAAACCTTGGACATCTGGAATTTATGGGCTAACAATGTAGCAATAATTTTGATGATGAAGATCCAAATCAGGGACCCTTTGTTTCATCCCAGATTTCCTGAGTTTTTCCCCATTTTAACTGGTGTATCTACAGTCAGTGTAAATTACATATATTAGTGTCACAGCACAAGAAAATAAACGACCTAACTTTGTAGTATAAAACCTTGGGACAATATAAATATCCGATTGAAATACTTTTCCTCTGAGAAGATTTAGAATGCTTACTTTGACATACATTTGCACTTGTCTGAAGATAACAGTTCATCTTTTGGCTCTCACATGAGAGCTTCTAGTGAAAATCCAGTTTAGTATTTCTCAGCAGTGTACAGTTCAGATGTGAACTGCCACCAGCTGAACTTCCAAGGGGCTATAAAGCACATTTGTTTTTGCTTTGTTTTTTGTTTTTTATGCTTATTAATGATTTTGCCACAGGCGTGATCTAGGAAATCTTTTTTCAGCCACAAAATTTCTGTTGTGTTTCCACTGTGATATGAATAATTTGACTTCAGGCATGCATGCAGTCTGGTTATGGCTCATTTCAGTTGCTGTTGAAGAAGCTCTGCTCCAGTGTGGCACAGAGTCTCTTCTCATGAAGTCTCAGACACTTGTTTCAAAGGAGGTGAAACTTCTAACGGTGAGAATAAAGCCTCCAGCCAGATATCTGAAGAATAAAGGGAAAGGTTAGACGATAAACACCAACATGCACTCCAGAGAAACAGTTATGGCTAGGCTGGCATATTTCCGTGGTGAGCTACTTAGAAAATGAAATATATCAAATCCCTGATTTTAATCAGCTGTTCACCATATCCAGATGGACAGAAAGTGTTCAATCTTCTCTTATTTGTCAAACAATACATTATTATAAATAAACGTTTATTCTGAAATGTGCCCAACAACTTCAGGTTAGGATGCAATGGTGATAAACATAAGGAAAAAAATGCTTGAAGTTTGAACACTTCAAAAACCCAGGGACTTTGTCAGGCACCACAAACTAGAGACTATTCATGTTGACTGTCTTTTGAGCTTCATAGTTGTTTTGTCCCATATTCTTTTTCAAAATAAGATGCTAAATCCCTGTGTCTGTATGGAAATTTCTGCTATAACTGTCAGTTTGTAATCTTTCTCCTCTAGAAATTTTATTCACTTTGTTTTGGAGAGCAGAGTTTGCAACAAACTGTAAGGGAAACTTGTGAGTATTTTTTTCCCCATGAGCTATAATCTCCTCTTTTGCTAATTCTCAAACTCCTTTGCTGTTTATGCTTTAAAAACCAGTCATATGGACAAATGAGTTAAAGAAAGCTTTCTTGTTCTAGGAAAAACACACTCATCTATTACTCTATGAATGTATTTATTTTTTCATTTTAGAAAGGGAACTTTCTGAGATGATTCCTTGTTTGGGAGAAACTAGAAAGTCTTATTTTTATTTCAAGTTTGAACAAATCACATAGAGAAGAGTCATTCTTTTAAAATCACTTTCTTCTTGGAACTGTCTGGGATAAACACATTTGATTTAGAGAACTAGAGACACTAGATGGCTTTCAGATGCATTGTATGACTTTCCCAAGGCAATTTCACTGGACTAGATGGAATTGGTAGATTCTCTTTTCCATGGGCTCTCAATCCAAAGACATTGTCTGCTCCCTTGTAGCTCTTTATTTTAATTCCAGGGGAGCTACATATGAGAAGTCCAACCCATGTAACTGCTCTGAAGGAGGTTACTCAGACACTTTGCTTAGAAATAAATAGATTTCCTCTCCCTACCTTGAAATAGGACTGATCTGTCCTGAGCTTTAGGAGACAATTTCTCTAGGGCAACAATTTTTAACCATTTGAGAATAAGGTAGGTATATGGAATCTCTCCCCTCTCCCCCAAGTCCACGTATACCCCAAATTTTGCATACAATATTCAGGAATCCAGAGTTTAGACTCTCCCTAAAGATGTTTCATATACATCAAGTAAGGAATCTCTGCTTTAGGAACATATGGAGTAGATTTTCAAATTCCAGGCTTTGGAAGTAGATAGGGACTTGAAACCCAATTCTGTCACTTAATAACTGTGGGACTTGAGAAAAAAAAAAAAATCAAATCTTAGTGGGCCAGTTTCCTCATCTATAAAATGAAGATTGTAGTACATACCTAATGCATTAGTTGTGGGGGATATCAAAGTGTTATATAAATCTTGAGAAATGAAAACAGAAATCCCAACTTGTGATCCTGTACTACGACTCACAAAACAGACAAACTGTTTCAAATTATGACATGCAACACAACTACCAAAATTCCAGTTGTTTGAATATCATCTTGTTCAGACCCTTAAGTTTCAAGGTAAGACCATAGCTTTAAGAGTAACTCTACGTGGACTCAGGTGTTCCAAAAAGAAAACCACTGGCCATTCTGTCAATTCATACACTTTACACATGTTGAACTATCCTTGTCTTGGTGTTGTTTAATAATGCGTCCTAAAACCAGCCTACCACTTTCTTGTCCTAATTCCCATTTCGAGACACTACATAGCATATGCAGTCAGTGGGTTTTCCCAGTCATCTTTGTATGTGGACTTTAACAACTACTAAGAGGCTCTTGAGAGCAGAAATTGTGTTTTCTTAAACTGCATTACATAGTAACATTCTCCTAACCCCAGCCATAGTTTGGGGAAAAAGAAATGCTCCCCCAGAGCATGTGTTGGAGATGAGAAGCACAGAACAGAGCAGGCCATTGGCCTTTGAGGAGACTGACTTGTAAGGGTATCTAAGAGTGAGTTATTAGCAGCTCTGGGGAGGGCCCTGACCTTCCTTCTTTCATCCAAAACACATTTCTCTCATCTGCTCCACAGTGCTCAACTCTGTAACTTAGATTTTTGGAACACAAGTCAGCAAAAGGGTGCTGATGCAAAGTACCAGAAATCTGTTGGCATTTATAAAGGATATTTATTTGGAGTAGAAGCTTACAGTCACAAGGCCATAAAGTGTAAGTTACGTCCCTCACCAAAGTCTGTTGCAATGTATTGGAGCAAGATGGCTGCCGGTCTCTGCGAGTGTTCAGCCTTCCTCTTCCTCCTAAGGCTCCGTGGTCCCAGCTCCTTCCTTTCTCAGCTGTAGGTTAGCATAAGGCTTGTTTCTCTCCCCAGGGCTTGTTTCTCTCTAGGCTCAGCTGCTTTTCTTTCTCCACAAAGCCAGCTGTAAACTATCAGGCAAATGGCTGCAGGATCCTGTCTAATGAATTGTCTCTCTTCCTCTGTGTTCTCCTTCTCTGTGCATTTACTTTCCAGGGCTCCAGCATCAAAACTCCAGCTCTCTCCTCTGCCATGTCATTTTCTTGGTGAGTCCCCGCCCACAATGTCCTACTGACTTGCCGAATGAAAGCCCTAATTTTAATTTAATCAAGTAAAAGTGAAACCTCTGAACTTGATACAATCTAATACTCACAGAGGAACAGATCAGTTTACAAACACAATACAATGTCTATTTTTGGAATTCATGGACAATACCAAACTGCTACACAAGGTGAATTCATTTGGTTTGAAGGCTAATGAATATGAAAATGTATCAAGTGAGAAATCTTATCACTATCCTTTTCACCCATTGGCCTAGTTCCCATCCCTTCCACATTTTCTTTATTTACATTCATGTTTATAAATATAGTTTCTTATATCCCTCCCTTTTAAAGTGTAAAGTACATATTATAATATTGTGCAGCACCTGGCTGTTTTCACTTAATAATATATCTTGGACATGTTTCCACATCCTGATTCATAGATAACTTCCTTATTGTTTTTAAGACTGCAGTGTTTCATTGTACGGGTAATTCATGTAAACAGTTTCTTAGTGATGGGTATTAGGTTGTCTTAAATGGACATTTGGAGCCTTGCCCTCCATTGCGCTTGCACCACTTTTCACTTCCCATGGAAATACATGTGCCTATTCTTCCATAGTCACATAAACACCCTGTGTTTTCAAATGTTTTTATTCTTGCCAATCTAATAGGTGAAAAATGGGTATCTTGGTTTTGTTTTAATTTACATTTTTTTTATTGTAAATAAGTTCAAATTTGATCTAGTCTGATTTTTAATTTTCATTCAGCAAATATTGTATTGAGGGGCTAATCTCAATGTGGGGTGCTGGCTATACAGTGGCCTAGTGGATAACTTGCTTGAGGACACCCGGCACAGATTACCCCCTGCTGATGGGCATACTAAGCGACTTTTTGGTGGGAAGCCAGCATTATTCATAATAGCCAAACGTGGAAGCAACCCAAGTATCCATCAATGGGTGAATGGATATATAATGATTTAATAACCTTTAATTTTTCTGTAAATTATACATTCATAGGTTTTGCCTCTTTTCTCTTGAGTCATTTGCTCTTTTATTTCTAGGAACTCTCTATATATTAGGGATAATATCCATTGTCTATGAGCTGAGCGGCAAATATTAATTCCTAGTTTGTCATTTGTCTTGTGACTGTGGATTTTTGTTTGTTTGTTTCAGTTTTTTCCTTCAGAAGAATATACTTTCTTATAGACAAATGTATAAATCTTCTCATGGTTTCTACATTTTGAGTTGGAGTTATGAAGATCTTCCCCACCAAAGGTAAAGCTAAAGTTCACTGGGGAAAAAGAGGCAAATAGAAATAGCAAGGAGAAATTTTTAAAAAGAAGAGCAAACCCAGGAAACTAGTACTGCCAGATTGTAAAGCAATGATAAAGGTGTGGTCATGGCATATGAAGAGAAAGGTGGAATAGAAAGGAAGAGAATAAAAAATATCATAAAATAGAAAACTAGAGCAAATACTTATAGGAATTTATTATACAATAAAGGTAGCATCTCAAACCAGTCGGGAAAAGATGGGACATTTAATAAATAGAATTGAAACAATTTGGTCACCATCTGGAGAAAAGCAAAGTTGGAACTTCACTCTGGATGAATTTTAAATGGATCAAAGTGGAAATACCCTCTACAATTCTAGAAGGGAAGATTGGAGAATTCCTTCATAAGCTTGATTTTTCTTTACCTAGTCTAATGGATATTTGTGAATATTCTTCTTGCCTTCCCAGCATGATCCCATTTGTATGAAATATCCAGAAAAGGTAAATATATAGATATAGAAAGTACATTAGTGGTTACCTGGGGTTGAGGGAGAGGGAGGCAGGGATGAACTGACTGCAAATGGACATGAAGGATCTTTTTAGGGTGATGGAAATGTTCTAAAATTGGATAGTGGTAATGGTACATTATTGAATTGTACATTTAGAATGAATGGCTTTTATGATATGCAAATTATACTTCAGGAATGCTGCTGAAAGACAGTGTGGCTTACTGATATCTATCTCTTCGCAGAATAAGCCTGAAGGTCCTGTCACACCAAGATATATTTTAAATGAAAAAAAAATGGCCAGTTTCCCCCCAGGGATAGAATTTGGTAAGAATGGAAGAGACTGATGAATAAAGAGGACAGAACTAGGAAAAGGAGAAGGTTTGCCTCTGAAGGTCTAATTTCCCTCCATTTGTTATCTTGCTTCCAGCAGGCCCTGACAACCTTCTGGAACACGGTGTCCTAACTTGCTTCTGCAGATGGTGACCAGAACACCCCTTCTCACAGCTGAACAATAACCAACATCCTTTGCTGACCTCAGCCCAGTTGTTGCTTCTCTTACTTAATTGGCTTTACATGGAAGTGCTTCAACTGAAATCATGCCATTTTTAAAGGAATTGTGCCAGAAAACAATTAATTGCGAATACACAGCTTTTATATTTGATGCTGCAGTTCCCGTCTGAGGCAACATTTATTTATGTTTCTGTCTGAGCAAGATAACAGACCAGCTGAAAGAACCAGCAAATGCAGACCCATGGGAATAGCATTGTCGTCTCTCTAATTCTCCTCCTGGCTTTTGCATCCTGCAGCTGTGGTTGTCTTTGCAAAATGGTAGGAATCAACTGTACCCAGAGACCAGGCTCTTCTTTCTTTCTTTTTTTTAAAAATTTATTAGACTCATTCATAATCTGGACAGAGCTCTAACAACTGTGGGAATGTTCCCATGAAATCCTACATGCTAAGGAATAGTATTCGAATTCTGTGGGGATTTTCATGCCCATTTCAGTCATGTTTCTGCAAATATATATATAATTTATTCTGTTTATGTCTCTCAGGAGCCTACTAACATTTCATTTACCCCAGTATGTTTCTTTTCTTTTTTTTTTTTTTTTTTTAAGATTTTATTTATTTATTCATTTATCCCCCCCTTGCTGCTTGTGCTCACTGGGTCAGCTAACCACGCCGTGCGGGCGGGCTTGCCTTCACCAGGAGGCCCCGGGAACCAAACCCGGGGCCTCCCATATGGTAAACGGGAGCCCTACTGATTGAGCCACAGCCGCTTCCCCCCAGTATGTTTCTAAATCTATGTTTCATCATGCTCCACTGGGGTTCTGTTAACTTCCATTTAAACTCGTGATGTCATCACGAAGAAAGATTGCCCCAGTGGATGCCACCATACAACAGGGTGGGAGCTGAGGCCCTGGGAGAATTCCAGATCTCCATCTGAGAGGCAGGGTGGCAGCTTCAGGGAATGTATTGCACATTATTCGTTGCTGTCTTATTTCCCAAGTTTGTGTGACAGCCAGCGACCTGAGTTCTGGAGGAAGGAGTTGAAGGTTTATTCAATGCAGTCTTTCTGCTCTCAGGCATGCAGAAGAGAGAACTTTCTGACTACCTGTGCTTAGAACTGAGATTCTCTCCTGTACATTGGCCAAGCTCTCTCTCAGTATCATTTTAACTGTCAGTTTTCTCTTTTTTTTTTTTTTTTTTTTTTTTGAGGTGAAGACTGATATGGTTATTTGACTAAAGTAAGCTGAATAGCTTGTATTAAAGAATCCTTTCTATTTTTTTAAAGAGTAATTTCATGTTCACAAAAATTAACAAGTCTGTCTGTTCACCAGTGACACGAAGCAAGGCAATTGGATACACTGATCATTCTTGAGCCTTAAACGGTCTAGACCCATTTCAACAAATGTATTTATTCTCTCCCTTAATTCCTTCCTTCTTCCCTTAGATGACTATAAAGAGTAAATTAAAAAAATTACAATCAAAGAATAGACAAATCAGAATAGAAGAGCAATATATAAGAACATATACAGACATCCCACAGACTCATAGATTGTTATTAATGTTGAACTGAATATTTTGCTTTGAGCTTCCTAGGGGCCAAAGCAAAAGAGAATCATCATCAGCTGTATGAATTTGCTTGACAACACAGAGAATACATACTAGTTCTTCTAGAAAAGCAAAAATCTTTTTGATACTTACACTAAAATCTCCCATTTGTGGCTCAATATGATATAGGAACCAGAGAGTATGTGGCACTTAATAATAAACTTTATTATTATAATAAAATTGATACTGATTTTAACATATTTTTACTGTAGCATTCCCACTGAACACTAGTCCTGATACAAATGTGTAATTTAGTAAAAGGAGTAATGTGAGAGCAAGGGACATTTTAGATAGCATAGCTTTCTGATGGCTTAATCTTTAGGCAAAATATGGAATATATTGAGAAATGGATTATCTGCTTGATTTTCAAACCATCCAGTATAAATATCAGTTATCTTGGCAAGGTAGTTCAGAGATATATTGTCTGTCAAATACCATGGTGCAGAATAATTTCTTTCCTCTTCAACTTCCTATCAATTTGCCAGGGAACCCAGCTATAAGTCTGAAATCATAGAATGTGCTAAAGAGTTCTTGAATGGTAAGAATTGAAATATCATTAAAAAATAGACTTCACTTTAGGAAAAAAGGAGGGGTTTTAGGACCTCTGGATAGCTTCAAAGAATGCCGATTGCTTTTTTGTGACAAATGAAAGTCTCATCTCTGCAATGCTCTCCATTCATCTTGGTTGAGGGCCATTTCAGCATCCAGGTGAACTGTTTGCATTCATTAAGTCTGCTGGGATGTTGGAGGGGACATTTTGCAAAGATCTGGTATAGAATTTTAATTTATCTAGAAAATTACCTAGAAAACCCAGGCTAATGTCTGTTTTTCTTCTTGTCTTCTGGAAGTCGTGTTCAACATTTGCCTCTTCAGCTTTTGTACTGAGATGTGATCACTGAGCTTTCCATCAACAATTACCACAGATATGTGATTGAAGAGGGAGAATATCACCAAGAATCAGTTTTCAGGAAGCTAGGCAGTTTCTAAAGGGGGTCATGAATTAAGACTCATGATCTTTGGTGAAGAGAGAATTTCCTTACAATGAACTTTATCGGACCGTGGAAGCTGATTTACAATTCATCGTACATGGTAGAGGTCCTCTTATCCTAGCTTCTGAGCATTGAGCCAGCTGTGTTTGAGACAGATTAAATTGAAAGGATCAAACTGAAAGGTGTTATCCAATGTTAGTTATCAGAATGAAACAGTGAGGACATAATGAGGGGTATAGGAGGAAAAGGGACAGAGAAATGTTGGAGACCAAGGGGAAATTACACAAAGACAATTAGAGGGTCAGTGTGAGAGTTATCCTGAAGAAATAGCAGTTACAGCTCATGATTTATTTTTATCTGCGAAATTCAGATAATATATTTGAGATAGTAAAGTAGTTTGCTCCTAACAATCTCTAATTACTTGTCCCAGTTTTCCTCACCCATTAACTCAATAGCATTCATTACTTTAGGGAATAGGCCACATGGCTTAGAATAAGTTCAGAATTCCAAATGATATTTTTCTAATCAATGCTGCCAATGATATGCTTGAAATTTGAGTTATATTAGGTAAGAAAAAGTTTTGTTTTTTTTTTCCTGAAATCTAGAAGCTTCCCTTTATTTATGAAGAACAAGCTTGGGATTTATGTATTGTGCTGTGGAGAACTGTAGAGAGAGGATGCGTATGACTCAAGGGAAGTCTCCACTATACAGGAAGAGAAAAGAGAAAGGCCTTCCAGCATTGGATGGAAAGGGAGCTTAAGGAGAAGAAAAGAACAAAGAAGTCATAGCTAAATGAAAGAAAAGTCCTGCTGTCAGGCCCTGAAATGACTGGAAATTCAGAAAGGGCCAATATCGTCTGAAAGAAGACTACCCTATTAAAATAAATCAGGGGTCTGGAGGGTGCACTTTATACATTTGTATAATAAATATACATAAATGTATATGTTTTTATAAAATATATACACACATATACATGTATTTAAATACATACACAAACTTCTCTCTATTAAATATACACATTCATGTGTATATTTCAAGAATTTAATATTTTATATAAAAAATGAATCTTCATCTTCTTCTAGGCCAGTATGAAATTTCTTGTACTGAAGGAAGATACTGTTTGGTACTGTGCATCCTTGTCTCTAAGCTCACAGGCTAGGTCTCTCAAAGAAGCTACTTGACATTAGGTACCAAAATAAATTGTAAACCACATGAAAGACAACAGGTAGACTCAGTTGAAAGGGATTATATTATCTAATAAGCATTAGTAATATTAGAAAGAAGGGGCTTTGAAAAGTTAGCAATTATTCTCAACCCTAGTTATATTTTAGAATCACTTGGGGAGCTTTTAAAATATACAGATATCCAGAACCTACTCAGAGATTCAGATTTAATTGATCAGGCTTGATGCTGGTATTTATTTAATATATTTAATATATTCTATATTTAACCATTAGTTAATATGTACCATATTTAATCATAATATATATCTAAACATTTTTTAACTTTGCATTTTTAAATAATTTCGAATCAGGAAAGACAGCAAAAAATAGTACAAAGATCTCCTGATTATTCTTCATCCACATTTTCTAGTTGCTAATATTTTAACACACTTACCATTTGCTTTTTGCATTTTAAACCTATATATGTGGGGAGCAGATGTAGCTCAAATGGTTGAGCATCTGCTTCCCGCATGGGAGGTCCTGGGTTCAGTTCCTGGTGCCTCCTAAAAAAACAAACAAAGAAACAAACAAACAAACAAAAACAAATGGAAAAAACAACTCAGGAGCCGATGTGGCTCAGTGGTTGAGAACCAGCTTCCCACATACAAGTTCCCAGGTTCAATACCCAGCCCCCGGTACCTAAAAAACAAAAACAAAAAACTATATATGTGTATATATGGAAATGCTTGTGTATGTAAAATTTCTTCTGAACCATTTGAAAGTAAGTTGCAGATATGATGCCTTTTTTCTCATAAACACTTCAGTGTGTATTTTCTAAGAATGAAGACATTTTCCTACCTAATGTTATCTAATCTTTGATCTTTATTCATATTTTTCCATTTTTCCCACCAATATAATTTATAACAATATAGAAAAAGAGAGAGAGAAAAAAATGGAAGGGAGGAAGCAAAGAAAGAAGGAAGGAAGGAAAGGAAGAAGTTAGTTTTTGGTTCAGGAAGCAGTCTAGTGTCATACATTGAATTTAGTTGTCATGTCTTTTTAACCTCCTTTTATCCTGAATGGTTCCAGGGTCTGTGTTTGTCTTTATAACCTAGATATGCTTTTTAAAAATACAGGGCAGTTATTTTATTAAATGTCTTTCAATTTGGGTTTGTCTCACATTTCCTTGAGATTAGATTATGGTAATAGATTTGGGCAGACATATCCAGAAATAATTTGTCCTTCTCAATGTATCGTATCAGGAGGCACACGATGTCAGTTTGTCCCATTGTTACTGATGTCAACTTTCATCACTTAGCTAAAGTAGTGCATATATTTCTTTATTTTTCTCCTGGGTCTCCTTTCTGTCATCATCAAGACTGACTCTTATGGGTGCCTTGGAAATTTTCTCTCTCCCTCTCATTACCCCTCACATCCTTTAGAAGAGTTCATAAGACAAACAAAACTCTCGTTGATATTCATTCTCAAAGCAATTTTGATAAGTAATTATATTTGAAGATGCCTACGGGTGTTCTGGGAAGATGGAGTCAGGATAGCAACGTAGTTATGGGATCTTCCAAATCCCAACATAAAAACAGAGCAACTAGATAGAAAAACTTTATGGACAGCACTGAACACGAAAATAGAGATGAGGTATTCTAACCAACCCCAAAATACAAGTGGATGGGACAAGCCACCAAGAGCCACAGATTCTCAGCCTCTGGGTGGGAGAAAGCAGAGGATCTAAAGGGTATCTGATAGATGTGAGAACAGAGGAATTGCAAATACCAACAAGTATTTTCTGGAAAGGAAGCAGGCACATTTGGGGCATCTTAAGGAAGGGTTTTATTGAATCCAGCAGTGTATAATGAGACTCCAGTAAGGTATAAAAAGACTGGAGCATTCTGGTATCCATGAAAACTTGAAAATGACCAGCCAGAGCTCCATTTTAAGACAGACTTCCCAGAATGAGAAGAAACTGCTAGGAGTGAAATAAAAATCGAACAGGACAAAATAAATGGAAGGACATTCCATGTTCATGGATTGGAAGACTAAATATCATTAAGATGTCAGTTCTACCCAAACTGATTTAAGGTTCAAGGTAATCCCAATAAAATTCCCAATAACCTTTTTTGCAGAAATGGAAAAAACCAACCATCATATTTATTTGGAAGGGTAAGGGGTCCCAAATAGCCAGAAAGATCTTAAAAAAGAAGGATGAAGTTACAGGAACTCACTTCCAGACTTTAAAATATATTACTTAGCTACAATGGTAAAAACAGCATGGTACTGACATAGAGACAGACACATTGACCAATGGAACCAAAATGAGAACTCAGAAATAGATCCTCATATCTACAGTCAAGTGATTTTTGGCAAGGCAGTCAAGCCCTCATAGCTGGGCTAGAACAGTCTATTCAGCAAATAGTGCTGGGAGAACTGGATATCCAAAAGACAGAAGGAAGATCTCTATCTCACGCCTTATACAAAAATTAACTCAAAATTTGTCATGTAATGTAGGAAAATATCTTCAAGATCTTGTGGTAGGCAGTAGTTTCTTAAACCTTACACCCAAAGCATGAGCAACAAAAGGAAAAATAGATATATGAGACCTCAAAATTAAATTATTTTGCTCCTCAAAGGAATTTGTCAAAAGGGTGAAAAGGCAGCTTACTCAGTGGGAGAAAATATTTGGCAATCACATATCTGATAAGAGTTTAATATGCATGATATACAAAGAGATCTTATAACTCAACAAAAAAGACAAACTAAGGAAACGGATGTGGCTCAAGTGGTTGGGCATCTGCCTACCATATGGGAGGACCCGGGTTCTATTCCTGGGAACTTCTGGTAAAAAAAAAAAAAAGTTAGCAGATGAACCAGGCCCAGGAGGCGAGCCAGGCCTGCACAGACGCATGGTGTGCCATGCAGCAAGATGATGACTCAACAAAAGAGAAACGCAGGGGAGAGTCAAGGTGAAACACACCAGAAACCAGGAACTGAGGTGGTGCAAGTGATAGGGTGCCTGTCATCCACATCGGAGGTCCCTAGGATTGAATCCCAATGAAGCCTGGAGGAGGAAAATGAGAAGAGAAGGCAAGAAACAGACACAGAAGATCACCCAGTGAATGAACAGGACAAATAGAGATAAAGGAAAAAGAATATCCAAAGAGAAGTGGGGGAAGGGAACAGAGGCAAGTCATTTCAGATAATAAGCTACCATATTTTTAAACACTAGCCCAAAACAAAAACTAAACAAAAACTTTTGATGGGGTTACTGTAGTAAAGGTGTAGCTCAGCTGAGTCAGGATGGGTCTTAATCCTATTACTGAAGGTCTTTATAGGGAAAGTCACAGAAAGAAAAAAAGCCAGAGGAAGCAGACAGAAACTGAAAGTCAACGGAACCCAGAAGAAAAGAGAGAAGCCAGGGGAGGCTGCCGTGTGTATGGAAATGGCAGGTGTTGTGCACTGTTGTTCAGGAGGAGGCATTCGTAGAGAGACCAGCCACCATCCTGATGCTTGCAGAGGGGTAAGCCTTCACCCCAGCGTTTGGGGAGAGCATGGCAACTGTGCAAGTGCTAGGAAGGGGAGGGCCTGCTGAACCATCAGGACTGGAGGACAAAACATCCATCCATAGATGACTCTCAGACCTTGAAATCTAATAGTGTTTGCCCCGCTGGGTTTTTTAAATATTTGGGAACTATGACCTGTTTTCCTTCCAATTTTTCCCTTCCGGAATGGTAATGTTAATCCTATGCCTGCCCTCCATGGTATATTGGAAGTAGATAACTTGTTATCTAGCTTTAAAATGTGCACAGATGGGAATTGTGCCAGACTACACTCATAACTGATTTTGATGAGATTTTTGACTTAATGTTACTGAAATGACTTAAGGCTTTTGGAATGTTGTAATGGAATGAATGAATTTTGCACGTGGAAGGAACACGTCTTGGTCTGTGGTGGTTTGGAGCTATGTATTCCAGAAAAACATCATTTAAAACTTAATCCAGTTCTGTAGGTGTGAACTGTTGCAAATAGGACCTTTTGGTGAGGTTACTTCATTTCTGGTGTGGTTCAGCTAAACTTCAGGATGTGTCTTAATCCTATTACAGAAGGTCTTATAGGAAATGTCACACAGAGAAAAAAAATCCAGAGGTGGCAGCCAGAAGCTGAAAGTCAACAGAACCCAGAAGAGAAGAGAGAAGCAAGGAGAGGCCCCCATGTGCATTGCCATGTGACAGAAAAAGCTAAGACCAAGGATCTCTGGTAGATGCCCCAGAATGCTGCACTCTTCTTTCAGAGAGAAAACATCGTCTTGATGACACCTTGATTTTGGATTTTTCCTAGCCTCAAAACTGTCAACCAATAATTTCCCATTGTTTAAGCCAAACTATCATATGGTATTTGTTTTGACAGCGAGGAAACGGAAAAATAGAAATACCTAAGGAGTATTCCTCAAAACTGTCATGGTCATCAAAAACCACGAAATCCTGAAAAACTGTCAAAGCCTAAAGGAGCTTAAATGATGATTATATTTAATGTGGTATCTTGGATGAATCTGGTATCAGAAAAAAACTCATTAGAGATTAAATAATTGAAATTAAAAAATATATAAATTTAGTTAACAATAATGTATCTATAATGTACCACAGTAATGTAAGATGTTAATAGCATATACAGAAAGTCTCTGTAATATCTTTGCAACTTTCCTGCAAATCTAAAATTATTCTGAAATAAAAGTTTATTAAAATATATTTTAAAAACACATTAAAGTATGAAGGTCAAATCCCTTAAAAAGTTTCTTAAGACAAAAGAAAATGTGCAGTGTATTAGTTAGCCAAAGGAGTGCTGATGCAAAATATCAGAAATCTGTTGGCTTTTATAAAGGGTATTTATTTGGGGTAGAAGCCCATAAAGCGTAAGCTACTTCCCTCACCAAAGTCTATTGCTATGTGTTGGAGCAAAATGGCTGCCTATGTCAGGCTTCCTGGGTTCCTCTCTTCCTGGGGCTTACTTCTCTCGGGGCTCAGCTCCTCTGTTATCTCCACAAGGCCAGCTGTAAACTATCAGGCGAATGGCTTATTTCTCTTCCTGGGGCCTTTTCTCTTTCCTCATGACCAAGCTCCTTTATGTGCTCACTTCCCCAGGCTCCAGCTCAAAAATTCTGCATCAGAGCTCCAGCTCTGTCCTTTGCCATGTCTTTTATCTGTGAGTCCCCACGCCCTACTGATGAGGCCCAATCAAAGCCCTAATCATAATTTAATTTAGTAAAAGTAAAACCTCTGAATCCAATACAATCTAATATGCCCAGAGGAAAAGACCAGTTTACAAACATAATCCAATATTTCTTTTTGGAATTCATCAATAATATCAAACTGCTACAAGGAGCAAAATAATCTCTCTACAGGTAATGAAAGCACATCTGAAAGTCGTACTCATGAAACAGGTCAAAGCATTCATAAACTATTTGAAAATGAGTTAAATGACATAGCAAATGAAGAAATAAAAGAACATCATAAATCAGAAATTAAAAAAAAAAACACTTCAGGAATGAGGTGTCAGAACTCAAGAAAGAATTAGAAATAAATGAAAAAGTCATTTTGTAAATGAAAACTAAAACAGAAGGGACATGAGAGTGATAAACATAGCACATATTACCTTAAGAGAAGTAGAAGGTAAAATGGAGGGAAATTTTTAAAATAAAAAATAATTGAAGGAGATAAAAATAATTTGAGAAAAAGTAACACATATTGAAGATACACAAAGACATTCCAACTTATAGATAATAGAAGTCCCTGAAGAAGTAAACCAAAACAGGGTGAAAAAAATTATTAAAATACTGAATTCAAGAAAAATTTTCTGAAATTAAAAAAAATAAACTATATATTTTAAGAGTACACCATGTCCCTGTTAATATTGACCCAGAAAGACCAACCCCAGGACTAAAATTACTGATCTTTGTTAATTTACTATTTATTAAATTTTACTACCAAAGTTACTGAATTCTAAAAGAGAAGAAAAATTTCCTTGGGCATTTAAGAAAGAGAAAAAATGGCAAAGAAAGGCCACGAAATTATGTTATCATCAGACTTCAACACAACATATTTTGCCAGGTGAAAATGGGGTAACTTAAAGATACCCAAGGAAGTACAATATTATTCTAGAATTGTATATCCTGAAAAACTGAAAACTGACTTTCAGTAACAAAGTGTTTTGTAGACAAAGTGTTTTTGACATTGAAGAACCCAGGAGATATTGTTCCCATGAGCCCTTCCTTATATCTACTGGTATATAAACTTCAGACAAATAGCTAGAAAGGCATCACCACAAGGAATGGTGCATTAACTATGTTGCTGCTTGAGAAATTAAGACCAAATGAGGTGTAAAAGGAAGATATTATTGACTATAATGTCTTTATGATTTAAAAATATCGACATACTACAACTGAAAGAAAATGGGGGAGATTCATGATAAGATATTAAACATATTTTAAAATTCTTTTCAGTAATTATAATTATTGGTAGTAGTATTAGTATTGTTTTTCAAAGATAACTCTGTATGTATTGTGGGATAAAGCAAATAGTATACAAGGGATATTCAAATTCTAGAATTTCTTCTGTGTTTGAGAACTAGGATTCTTGGTATAGAAGGAAGGAGATACAAATGTGTTATAGAAGAGGTTGAGTAACGACCCTGGGGTCTTGGATTTGAATTGGGAAGATAAAAAGACCAAGAAACAATGGACATCCTAATAGCAATGAACCTCTCTAGTGCCAAGACTGTGGTCTTGAAATAGCATTTCCCATGAAAAGAAGCCAGAGTTTCTTGGAAAAATGTTTGATTCCAAGTTTTGGGCAGGAAATATACAAGATGAGCCTGAAACATCTTGACATAACAGATAGCAAGGGAGCTAGTAAAGAATATTAGGGTCATGTGAAAAAGACTCACAAGCCATCTTGAAGAGGCTCCTAATGGTAAAAGAAAGGGCAATTTGAGCTTCAATATGGATAAGATTATGTTTCAATCCAAGAGTTCATAATCATATTAAAAATGCTAAATGGTCATAGTCTATGTATTACATGGAACCTATTCATTCTTGTGAAAGCCAGATAAATAAAAGGTAAGAATAAAAAAATTATTTTGTTTTTCCTGTTTGACCTGAGCAGAGTATAACCAAATGGCAGATGAAGGGAATTGTCCTTGTGTAATTATTCCAGCTAATAAATGAAAACAGCACAATAGAAATGGAATTAAACCATTTTGCCACCCTCAATGAATTAATGGATCTAGGCATTGAGCATACGTGGTTGCTAATATTAAAATCAAAGATAAAAACCAGAAATTAAAACACCTCTTGATGAAAGGTGACTCTTGATAAAATAACTCACCATCTCCTAGAGTCACACCAAAGAGGTAGAATCTGAGTCTGATCAAACCATCAGAATCAGCTGCCAATTTGCAGGAAAAACAGAGCACAAAGGAACATGTAGAAGCAGTCTATGAATGTTCTATCAGCAAAATCCTAACCATGGGAAATTCAACAGGCAAAACAGTCTGGTTCCCTCAATAGGTAATTTTAATTAGAAGAACAAGTTTGAGGGGGAAGCTTTACTTGAATGGTAAAACCATAATAGTATGCAAGGAAAGACTCGCTATAAAAGTCAGGGTGGTGCTTGATTTGGAGGGACGAGTTGTCATTGGGCTTGAGCACATGGATGGGCTTCTGGATGAACGGCTAAGTTCAATTTATTGACCTGGATAATGGATACAAGGGTGTGTGCTTTATAATAATTCACTAAGCTATTAGAAAATAGTCAGACTGTTGTTACCCTTGTGGGAGAGTAGTCATTGGAAGGGAGCCTGGGGAGACTTCTAAGGGGCTGGTAACATTCTGTTCTTAATGAAAGTGCTGGTTACATGAGATAGTATGTTTTGTGAAAGGTCACAGAGCTGTACACATATTTGCACTTTCCTAGATGTAAATTAATACAATAAATAAAAATCAAAAGTTAAATAAAAATATTTTTAGAGAGAAAAAAGAAGCCTTGCCACAGGGGAGTATGGGAGGGAAAAGGGGAATCCAATCCTGTTCACTGGTGGAAATTGAGCAGAAGGAAGAGGAATGGGACAAAGAACTCTGTCCTGCCCCATTTAGGGTGACCAACTGTCCTGGTTGGTCTAGAACTGAGAAGTTTCCTGGCATACAAGATTTTTAGTGCCAAAACCGAGAGTTCTGACCAAACTGGGAGGGTTGGTTCTAATCCCTGTAAAGGTATGTCTAAGATTGTGATATACAGGTGTAGCCGTTGGGCAATTTGATATAATTATGAATTCCAAAAATATAATTGGATCATGCTTATAAACTGATCTGTTAAGCTGGGCATGATTAAGTTATGATTAGGGCATTGACTGGGCCACTTCAGTAAGGTGTTGAGCCCTGCCCCTTGGTGTGTGGGGAATCAAATATAAAAAGCATGGCAGGAACAGAGTTGAAGCAGGTTTTTGAGCAGCAGTTTTGATGTTGGAAAGAAGGCCCCAGGAGAAGAGAAGTGAGCTGTTCGCCTGATAGTCTACAGCTGACCTTGTGAAGGAACCAAAGGCGCTAAGCCTGGAGAGAAACTCAGCCCAGGAAAGAGAGGAACTGAGAAGCCTGAACCTTGGCAAACGTCGGCAGCTGTCTTGCTCCAACATGTAGCAATGGACTTTGGTGAGAGAAGAAACTTACGCTTTATGGCCTGGTAACTGTGGACTTCTACCCCAAATAAATACCCTTTATAAAGACCAACCCATTTTTGGAATTTCATATTAGCACCCCTCGGCTTACTAATACAACAGGCTTGAGAAAACTTTTGAAACTCTTGCTTGTGATGATGCCATGAGGTTGCATTAGTGGCTGAGCCTAATTGCGTGTGGTGACCGCTGGCAGTGTACCAGCTGAAGGTACCAGCTCCTAGGTCACCCCATGTAACCTCTTCCCTATAGGGGTGGTTTATGCTACAGAATGGCAGCCCTGCCCAATCAAAGCCTCTCCTCTTGGAAGTATAAAATCCGAATGAAGAGCCAGACAAAGTCACAAGAGAGATGTAGGAGACACTGAGACCAAAGGGTGGTGCATAAGACCAAATCTCAGACTACTCTATGCCCTGCGTGTTTCCCTGCATTGTCATCACTGAAGGGAATATGAACATCCTCCTCCTCCCCAATTCTAAGACAGTTACCTAATACAGAAACCACAAAAATAAAATAAATATGATTTAATAACCAAAACGTCAGTGACCAAAAAATCTGCTACTCAATTTAAAGTCTTTTCCCCAAGTTGTTCATAGGAACAAAACCCTTCTGTTCTGAATTAGTGTAAGAAACTTAATGAAAAGCTGTATCAAATAGGGGTTGTTTTAGCCTCTTGCTACTCACAGTGTGATCTGGGGACTGGCTGCACCAGCATCATCTGACCGCTTGTTCGAAAAGAAAAATCTCAGACTGTAGCCTGTTCCTACCGGATCAGAATCTGCCTTTTAACAAGTCCCCAGGCGATCTGGGTGTGCGTTAAGGATTGAGAAACACTGCTCCAAACAACTAGATCAGTTGCGTGTGTTTGTGTGCAATTATGTGTGTATTTTGTGTGTGTTGCATCTTTTTGGTTTACCCCATTACAAGCGTCCACTTAGTTGTGAGACGGGCACAGGCATACTCAGCAGAATCTTTCCAGATAGGAAGATGTGCTTATTTACCCACAATTCTCTAGTACAGTGGTTCTCAAAGTGTGGTCCCTGGGCCCGCGGCTTCAGCATCACCTTGAACCTGTCACAAATGCACCTTCTTGGACTCTGTTCCAGACCTACAGAACCAGAAACCGGACGTGAGTCCTGGCTTCCAGATAATTTCGATGACCTCTAAAGTTTGAGAATCACTACCATAGTACATTGCCCTTCCAAAAGGCAATCCTTACTAAACAATCCATCAGAATTCGAAGGAGTATGAAATTAAATAAATAGGGAAGAACAGGAGCAGTAATCCAGCTCAATTCCATTTCTGTATTAAAGAATAATCAGACAATTATCAGGTTCAGTATTTTTTTAAATCCATCTCCAAGACACACAGACAACACCTAGATTTTCTATTTTAAAGGAAATTCTCCTGGTTCAGGGATACAGCCTTTGGTGGATGCCAAAGAGGAAAACCATCAGATTGCTTTACTACTAGATTAGAAGATGCATGCACAAAGTCAACAGCCC
Source organism: Tolypeutes matacus (assembly GCA_026826555.1). NCBI lineage: Eukaryota > Metazoa > Chordata > Mammalia > Cingulata > Chlamyphoridae > Tolypeutes > Tolypeutes matacus. The sequence goes on from JAKSZT010054540.1 coordinate 8,179,270, forward strand.
ACTCCAAGTTAATCTGATGTTCAACTAGATGATTTAAATGATTCACTGAGGATGTTAGAGAAAAATTCCAGTGGTCTCAATTTCTTTCCCTAGCCAAATGAAGAGGAGAGTTTTGCAAGCAAATGCTGATTTGTAGATGGGTAGGGACTGTAGAGTTCTCCTGAGAGGTGCATCTGCTCTGGAGTGTTAAAAGCCTAGAAAGCCATTTATGCCACAACCCAGAAGCAATCTTTATTATCTTCTGGGCCCACCAACAAATGCCAAAATGAAGGAACTTTCTTTTTCAGATGTGTCTGGTACAGAGGGGCCAGGCACAATTGGATTCTATTGAAAATATTATTGATTCATTTGCTTCTATTCACAGACAAGGAGTATAAGGGTATAATAAATTGTGTTTTTGATATAAATAAATATCTAAATATAATGTTTTTCCATTTCTCTGCTATTCAATTTTTCAATATTCTTTCAACTAATTTAATGTTCTGGAAAAAATAACCATTAAAAACACATAAAGACGTGTACTGTAAGAGGCATATATTTTTCCTTTGGCCTCAGGCTCCAATGTGGATTTAAAAAGTACTGTTGCACCCTGTTTTTATTTAAAATCTTGATTTTTTGTTCATTGTGGAGATTTTATTTTAAAAAATATTTCATTAAAATATGATTTATCTTCATTACTGTTTTTTTGGCACCCCCTTAAATTTTACACCCGCCGTGAGTGCCTCATTCCCTTCTCCCTAGTCCTGGGCCTGCCGTGGAGAATTGAGTTCTACTCATTGGGCTGGGGAAAAAAAATCCATCTTTTAAGGCATCACAGTGCAATAGGAACAGATTGAACTATGGAATGGAATGGAACTTCTTTTGAATCCTTGCTCTATCACTTCCTAACTTGTGATTTTGCCAATCTCATGGATGCTAAATACTGTCTCATTGATGTCTTAACTTTACTAATAAATAGAGATTCATAAATTAACACCTCCTTCTATTTGGTAGCCACTTTCATTCCATTCTGTAAATTGCATATTCCTTGTACATTTTTCCTCCTGGGTTTCTTGTAATTTTTCTTACTGATTCTGAAGAAATTTTTATGGATATTGGGTTTAATCTCATATTGTTTTTTTTTTTTTGTTGTTGTTGTTGTTTGTTCTCATCTATTTACCTTGACTTTGGTAACTAATCTGAGATCTTTATAGTGGAGTCAAACCCTCAATTCCGACATTTACAGTATGTGCTTTTAGGGGTATTTAAGGAATACTTTCTCCCTTTGAGCTCAAAGTGATATCATTATTCTTTTTTTCCTATTAGCTTTAAACTAACCCAGACGGATTCCCTACTTGCATTGAATCACTGCCTGTATGCAAGTTGGGAACTTGATGGTGACACTGAATTCCCCAGGAGAGCCTGGCTGGCTGAAGTAGAGAGAGAAATTCTGTCTGCTGAAATCATTGGTTCTCCCTTGAAAGCCTTTGACTGATTGGATGAGACTCTTCTCATTTTGAAGGCAATCTCCTTTGCTGACTGTAGATCTAATCAGTCATAGATGAAATCCAATAGCTAATGATCACAGTAGATGTCAGGCCAGTGCTTGCCTGACCAAACAACTGGGCACCATAACCTAGCCAAGTTGACACACAAAATTAACCATATATTGCCTTTTATCTTTTTCCAGATATTTTCTCCCATCTGGTGAACTAAATATCCTAATACCATTTTAGAATTAGTTCTTTTTCCCACTGTTTTGGGATGCAAACTCTATGATATATCATGTTCTCAAATATACATAATGGCCTAGCCTCCCTAACATGTTGAGTTGCTTTGTCTCACGATTGCTATGCCACAACCATACAGTCTTAATTAGCATAACCTCATAAAGGATTTTAAAGCTGTCTCAAGGTCCTTAATCAGCTAGCTTTGTGTTCATCAAAAGGGAGTTATTGTTGGTGGGCCTGACTTCATCAGGGGAGCCCTTTCAAAGGACTTCTAGAGGTCAGAGACTAGAAGCAGCAGAAATTCTCTAGCTCCACTGCTGGCTTTGAAGAAGCAAGTTGTTATGAATTCTGCAACTGCTAGGAATTTAATTCTGCCAGCAACCTGAGGGAGTTTGAAAGGATATCCTTTCCTAGTCAAGCCTCCAAATGAAAATGCAGCCTGGAAAGACCTGGATTTCAGCAGAGGACCCAGCTAAGTCATGCCCTGGGTTCTGACCAACAGGAAATGTGAGATAATAAATAGGTGCTGCTTTTAGCCAATACGTTTGTGGTAATTTGACTCACAGCATTGAAAACTAGTATACCACCAAAAGCTAACTTGAAACTTTCTCCAAAGACATGAACTTTATCTCATTTGCTTTCTCTTTCTCCTCCTCCTCTCTACCATTTTCGTATGATCTGGAATTTTAATTCAGGAATGCTAGAGAAATAATTTAAGAAAATTGATAATTTGACACATAAATTATACTAATCTTTTAAAAATGACTAATTTCTTTTGCTTACACTACTCATTGATCAATAGCCAAATATCCTTTTCATTCCATCCTGTGCTAATAGAAACCTGATTTTCTTCAGGTGGCAGGTGCAGAGCCCTTGAGCTCATCGGAGGTAGGCTGCTCCACCAGCTTCGTTGGTGAAAGATGATTGGTCACATGGGGCAGTTGTGGCCAATGAGATATAAAGTAGTTCTCTTGGTGGGTTTCTGGGAAGGAATGTTTTCTTATTGATCCTCTTTGTCTCCCTAAGTTTTTTTAAATTTATTTTTATTTTTATTTTTTATCTAAGGTCTTAAATCTTTTTTCATTCTGGGGACTTTCTCAATCATAATTTCTTCAATTTTATGATATCCTCATTTTACCCTTTCCTTTCACTCTGGAATTCCAGTGAGGTCCCATTGAAACTTGAACTTTTATTATCCAGTTCTCTTTATCTTCTCCTGACCCCCACTTATTCCTAGTCTCATGCTGTTTGAGGAGTTTCTTGACAATCCCCTAGCTCTCCAGTTCTTCCTTCTGTTGAGCCCATTGTGATCTTCAAGTCATCCCCAGAGTTCCTCATTTTAGCATTTTTAATGCCAAATACCCTCAGGTAGTTCTTCATAAGGCTTGTTCTTGCTTCATATTTCTAAGTCTTCTCTTGTAACTTCCTGAGCTTATTTTTTAAGCTTCTTTTGAATTACTAATTTGCCTATACTATTAGTCCTGCTTCTGTTGTTAGGTTGCTCTTTTTGCTCTTGTTTTCTTGTAGCTCTTGGCTCTGTAAACATTGTCCAATTTTCCCCTGAGATTTCATTTTTATTTTGTGGCACTTCCTTAACTGTAATGCCTACCTGTGGGGAGAGATGGATATCTGGAAGCTGGTCTGGGAATTTAGGGGTTAGAGATTTGTAAACTGTGAGGGCCTATCTCCCCACCCCCCTCTCTCTGAGATCTGGAATTTAACACCTTCCGTCTCTCCTCCATGCTGTCCCTTTTCAATAGCATTCCTTGCTTCCTCAAAGAACCTCACAGTTTTTTTGGTTCCAGGTACTGCTCTTATGAGGTTGTGATTTCTTAGCTTTGGGGGCTGAGAAATAAGGTGGGAAGACTCAGGGGCTGAGACTCCTTCACTTCATTCTGTTGGTCCCAATACATTCAGTCTCCAGAGCTGCCCTGATGCCTCCTGAGTTCTTCATCTGGAGCTTCTGCTGTACAGCCATGGAGCAGGCAGGGCTTTACCTGGGGCAAGGTGGGGAAGAAAGAGGAGATTATCCAGGGAGCTCTCTTTTGGCCAACCTCCTTGTCTATACCCCTGAAGATGCTTCTGCCCAGTCACTGGGTAAAATTCTAAAATAGAATACCAAACCCTGGCTGTGACTACTGAGAAGAGGATGTAATGATCACAAGAAGACAAACTGGGTCCACTGGAAACAAATCATGATAGACTAGTCTCCTTCTGTATTTAAGAAAGTTACTATGCTGACAGATTAGGAAAAAGAAGCAGCCCAAGTGTATGGAGATACCAGCAAAGCATGGTATCTTCTCAAGTGCTTGTAAACAAGATGCAGAACTAGATAAAAGATCAATGAGTTATATTATTAGATGGCTATTGACTATGCTCGATTAAGTCACTTAATGATTTATCCAACTCAAGGAAGATTTCTAGCAGTGTACTGTAGGGCTTTGGCCTTAGTCATATCCTGATAGTTCAATATTTCTTTTGGAAGAAAATATAAAGGCATATTCATATTTGCAAATGTTCTGAAGCTGGGATGGACTATGCCTATGTTGTACACATACCAGAGTCAGGTTCTTAAGAAACATAAAAAAAGACAAGAGTCACTAATTAAATAGGAATTCATAAGAATAAGCAAGAATAAAAATTTTTTCCAATAACTTGACAGGATTAGCATCAACAAGTATTGGCCATCTTAGATGATAGTGATCTTAGTATGAATCAACAGTATAATGTGGCTGGCAAGATATTGTGCCCCAGAGTTGTATCTATTGGAATATATTATGTAGAAAAAGGGAGATAAGATCCTCCTTTTCTATGTTCTATTTTTACTATATCAATTCAGCTTAGATAAGTCCAGCATACCAGGCAACCTAGGCACACTTGGAGAACATTCATTGGCATGATCAGAGTAATAAAGAACCTCAAGATGACATCACCTAAGGATTAGTTTAAATAATTTGGGATGTTTATCCTGTAAAAGAGAATGATGATTGGGGATGGTATGGGAGAGGATGGCATCTTCAACTTAAAGGTAGAAGAGGAATCAGTTGCATTTTATATGACTCTTCCTGAAAGGTAGAGATAAAGCCAATGGGTGAAAGGTATAGGAAGACAGGTTTCAAACTATGGGAACAGTTTCTAACAGAGTGTAAAGGCTATCAAAAATCACTTACAATTCCCAACAGCTTTTGATACCAGCTATAAATACTCCAGTAACTCAAGTCAATGCAATTCTGACTCCAACTACCCAGAGTTAGGCCATACTCCACAGATTAAGGGTAATGCTCAACAAGATTGTCCTTCAGGCATGAGTTGCAAGTCCAGGGCCCAGACCACCCACACTTCTGACCAAATGGCTACAAATTCAGGGGTTCCCACCACCCTTTTGTGTTTGATAATTCACTAGAATGACACTCAGACCTCACGGAAAGTGCTATATTTATAAGTATAGTTTTAATATTGTAAAAGGACACAAATTAAAAGCCAACAAAGAGATGCCTAGGACAAGGTCTGGGAGGTCTCAAACACAAACTTCCATGTCCTTTCCAGGTGGAGTCAGAATACGTTACCCTCACGGCCCAGCAACTATGTATTTTCTCAATCATGGAAGCTCACTGGAGCTTCAACTGTCCCCAGTGGGGTCTCATTACCTAAGCATGATTGATGGAGTCAATGTCCACATGGCTGAACTCAACTTGCAGCTCGCTTTCTCTCTCAGAAGTCAGGGAGGTGAGCTGATATGATGGGGTTCAGAGCTCAGCCACTTAATTCCAAGGTTGGTCTCTGAGATACAGGGCCAGCCCTCACCCTCCTACTACTGCAAGTGTGTTTCCCACCTCCCACCCTAGTTGCTCCGTAGTTTCATTAGCATAGATGCCATGAGGTATGGTCCTGGGCTTACCATGAAGATCAGAAGACACTCTGATCATAGGAAGTTCTAAAGAGTCATAGGTTGTTTCCCCAGGCACTGAAGACAAAGACCAGCCTAAATTTTTCATTATATTACGCAGAGCTTACCCATTGGGCATTTCATCTTTGTAAATGAGTTGCCTGACAGTAGAGATAGTCAAGTATAAGCTGTATGATTAAAAGCTGCTGTAACAAATGACCACATACCAGGTGGTTTAAAACAATAGAACTTTATTCTCTCACAGTTCTGGAGTCCAGAGGACCAAAAGCAAGGTGTTGGCAGGGCCACGCTTTCTCCAGAGGCTCTAGCTTCCTTGTATCTTCCAGTCTCTGGTGGTTCTAGGTATTCCTTGGCTCACAGCTTGCATCCCTCCAGTCTCTGCCTCTGCCTCAACGTGGCCTCGTCCTCTGTGTGTCTTTCCTTTGTGTGTTTCTTATGAGGGCACTTGTCATTGGATTCAGGACCCATTCTGATAACCCAGTATGATCTCATCTCGAGATCCTTAACTTAATTACAACTACAAATAAGGTAACAAACGGACACAGATTCTTGGAGTTAAGCTGTGGACATATATTTTTGGGGGTCACCATTTAACCTATTACACTCTCCCAAGTCAGAACTGCCTCACGGGAAAGAAATGATCATTTTTGTCCTGAAAGGAGCCAATATGTTTGACTTACCATGAATTATTGTCTAAGCAGTTGTTCTCAGACATTCCCGGGTAGCAGACTCAGCTGAGAGATGATGAGTATAGTGGGAGTCCTAATACACAGATTCCCTGGGAGATGGTGCATGACACGGTTTATCAGTTGCTTCTTGTTTCCCCTTCACTTCTCTCCTCGTAGTGGTCAGGGTTGTGTTTCTAACACATTCCTCATCATAGCATTTCCTCTTCAAAACCATCATTGACTTTGCATTTCCTCAGACTAAAGTCCAGATTCCCTGCTTGACATTCAAGCCTCTTGAAGACCCTGTCCCAACTCATCTCAGCCTCCGTATATGCTCCTATTATATTAGACAATTCATTGCTCTCTACCTTGTGCTTTCTTAGGTTTGGGTCTTTCCTAGGTTTGTGTCTTTACTTTCAGTCTTCCTCCACCATTCGTTCCTTCAGGGATGCTTCCAACTGCTGGCATTCATCTCTCCCTTCTGGTATAACCCATTGCTTAGACAGCTGTGCTTCTCAAACTTTGATATGCATAAGAATGACCTAAAATACAGATCCTGATTCATTAGGCCTGATGTGGGGCAGGGACTCTGCATGTCTAAAAAGCTACTGGGAGATGCTGATGCATCCCTTGGGGAAACACTTGAGTAGGTAAATTTTCTAGCACTCACCTCCTTCTGCCTTAGTTATTTGGGTCTCCCCATCCCACCATACTCTGATCTCCAATGGCCTTGTTCATCCCAGGCATCCAGGTTTCACACCCTGGGCTTAGCCTATGGGCCAAGAGCCTGATTCTAGTGAATGGAATTAAATTAAATTTGAGTAAAAATGGAGCAGAATGGCTGCTATGTGATTCAGCTGTCTCCCTTCTGCTGCTGCCACACTGTTGGAGAGAAGAGCTCAGAGCAATCTGCTGGCTGTCAAGGTGATCAGGGCTCCTTTCTCCATTATGAAATATTTTTATTCTCCCAATTGAACTCACCTTCAAGCAAAAGTAACTATCTGCACAGATGACAGCACTGAGCAGATCTTGGCCTTGGCAGCTATGAAGAGAGACTGTATTTTGCAGAATGTTTGTGGAATCACAAAGGACGTATATTTTGTCCTAAAAATGGTCTCTGTCAAAGTGTATAGAATGAAATGGTAAAAGTCTCACTTGGGGAGTGTGCTTACTTTCTCTTCGGCTTCTTTTGGAAGTAACTGGAAAGAGGGAAAAATTAGGTGGATGGATGGATGAAGAAAGAAACAAAAAGATATAGAGAGAAAAAGAAAGAGAGAAAAAGAAAGAAAAGAAAAGAAAGATAGAAAGAGAGGAAGGAAGGAAGGGAGGGAAAAAAAAGAAGCCTTTCCACAGCTCTCAGTAAACTGTGCTTCCAAGGGATAGAGGTCACTAGGTGCCTTCCCTTCCCATGCAAGCTTAGTGGAAGGTTTAGAAAAATAAAAGTGTGAAACAGAGCTTTGAAAGGTGAGAGGATAGTGTAGTTAGATAGAGAAATACCACTACCTCCTGAGAATCTAGGATATGGAATAGAGCTGGGGTTGACCATAGGTGGGGTGACCAACTTGCACCTGATGACAGGGACTTTCCTGGTTTTAGCACTGAAAGTTCCAGGTCTCTGCAATGCCCTCGGGCTTTCTTGACCATCTTAGGCTAAAGGAAGGGCCACCCTAAAGAACACTGTGAAGCAGTTCGTTTGGCTCCTTCTTGTCTAAATTCTTCAATTGCATTCTTCCCTCCTGGTGTCCCCCATTCACTTTCTCCACTGTCCCGCAAAGAACGTGTCTCCTGCGCCCTTCTCCTTGATCCATCCTAAGTGTTTGATGCTGGAAATTCTTAAGGCGCATTGCCTTCGGGGCCCATTTTCTCTGTGAGCTGCTGAGGGCTCCTCCTCCAATCTAGATGTATTCACACATGCTTGTTTTCACTCTTTTTATTGCTAACAATGCCTCATGTTGGCATATAGTTTTGTTTTGCAAAATGTTTTTTTTTTTTTTAATAATAAAACATCACTTTTGATAATAATCACAACTTGCCCATTGGAGGAATCTGTTGGGAAAGGTGTTATCTCTAAATTGCACTTGAAAAAAATAGGCTCCAAGGGATGTACACATTGCCTAAAATAGCACAGACCACCAGAAGGGATGCTGGGGATTCAAACTCAAGAGGCCTCTCTCGAGCCCAGCGTGTGTTCCACCACTGCCTGACTTAAAATGCCCTGTCTTTATTTGTGCAATGGTGGTTACCTATTCTCAATCTATCTGTATGTGAAAGTCAAGATCTAAATTAGCCCATGAACAAATACTAAAAAAAAAATGCCATATCTTATCTACAGCAGAGCAGGTTTTATAATTTTCTATTTTCTGGTGGCTTCAGAGCTCTCAGGCTGTTTGGAATAATTTTCTGCATGTGATAACTTGAGATTCAGACAAGAGGCTCCTGGCAATCATGGGCAGGTAGAGTGAGGAGCAAGGTCTGGTCTGAGTTCCCCACCCCCCTCACTATAGCAGAGTGAGCCCTGGGGAAATGGATTCAGACACAGTGACTCACCTTGACCTTCCAGAATGGCTGGAGAGGGGTGGGGTGGAGTGCAATTGTAAACAAAGGACCAGATTCATTGATTCATTATAATTCTGGTCACAGCTTGTCCATGCTTCTCGGTTATATCTGTGGATGGGGTAGCAATCACAAGCCAAAGGCAAAAGACTGAGCTGTCTTCATCCAAAAAAATTTGCATACAGGCATTTGGGTCCCAACCTTATGCTTGTAGGGATATTTATGAGAATATTTGATAAGAGGTAACTATGTACTGACTACAGGCAGATGTGTGTGCTTTGTTCAGTAATACCAGAGGTCTGAGCATCCAGACAGCTAGCAAGTAACCCAGATGGAAGGGGAAATGATTCATCTAATTTTTTTTTCCTACATGCAAATTGTTATTGGCCTGTAGGAATTTTTTTTTTGTATGTTTTGATTTTTGTGGCTAATTTATTTAACTGTAACAAAGGAATTATAAATGAGGAATCTGACAGTCTTTGGAATTATTTTTATTATTTTAAATTAGAACTGTTATAGGTATTAGCCAATAACATATTTTTAGAGTATGCATTATTCAGGTGCCTAGCAGGAAACAGACAATACATTCAAATTAGGATAATTTGAGTTGTGTTTAATAAAAGGCCTCTTAAGATGGTGTGAGCAGGATATAGAAAACCCACAAAGGACAAAGAAGGACCTTGGGATAGTAACCAAGGTGTGTGTGTATGTGTGTGTGTGTGTGTGTGTGGGGGGGTGTCTCCAGGACCATCCCTAGGCCTAAAGCAGGGAGGGGAGGGAACAGTTACTGGGACAAGCAGACAGGATGGGTGGAGACAGCAGCTGATAGGTACAAACACCTTTGGTCAAGGGATAGGACCAGCCTGTGGTGAACTTGCCTGATGGGAGTCAAAGGAATGTACTTCCAGCCTATTTTCCTTCTTCCTTTGTTTTCCTACTATTGCTCCCCATTGCCACACCCAACCTGAAGCTAGAGGGTGCGTGGGGGTGCAGTGGGGGTGAAATCATCCAGGCTGGTCTCCCAGGGAAGAGGTCTAACCTGGAGAAGGGTGGAGAGGGGATAGAGAAAATTGCAAGGAGGCAGAGAGCAGCTATCCAGCTCATGTTTCCATGATCATTTCAACTTTTGAAACTTAGAATAATCCCATGAAAAGGGGATATGAGGAAACTGAGGCTCAGAATCATGGCCTTGATCAAATCTGTATCTTTTATTTGCAGACTCTGTGCTCGTCCACTTCAGAACAACAAGTTGATGGACTGGTTCATTATGATGCCATGTCCAACAGAACATGTTCCCAGAAAGGAACTCCTGATGTTTAAAAAAAAAAAAAAATCTCTCAATTCTCTTCCTATTCCAGTTGGTACCAGGGCTGAAACACCATAGTTTCTGCCCTTGGTAAGTTTCAGTATCAATTTGACATCTTTTCAGCAGGTTGAGGCTCTTCAGGCTTTGACGTCCCATTTTACAACTCTTCTGAGGCTAGATGAAAACATTTCACTCTGTGGGGCTTATTTTATTGTATGGCTTCACATGCCCATTTTAAAAGATTCTCCTGTCTTTAGACCTGTCTGAGTTGCCCACACTCCAAGTCCCGTAATTTGCAGGAAAACCATTCCATTACTCCATTATCTATATTCCCCAAGGCAAAAGGACATTTCCTCCTTCCTGGACACAACATTCCATAAATCACCCAAACTAAGATGCTTCCATCGTCCCAAAGTTGGCTAGTGTTTATGCAAAGGTGAGAAGGCATGTTTTCCCTGCCTCAACAGGTCCATGCAATTTGCATATCCCATTATCTGCTTATTAACCTGGGTGTCTTGTAAAAATGGCAGATTGTGAAATATGCACACATGGGCATTTAAGCACCAAGCTCTCAGGGGCTCGTCCAGCGATTACATCCTTGTAATGAAGAGGCAAAAGGCAACAATGGGATGCTGGGCAATGGAATGAAATCAGGATTTGATGTAATGCAACATGACTTGTTCATAGCACAGATAGAATATCAAATGATCTATGTGAAATGCAATCATTGGTATGGTCTTCCAATTATATCCATTGTTCTCCCATACATATGAATGCCATACAGAATGTAAGTAAACTAGGTTTGCACTAACATGTTGCTTCCTTTTATCTTATTCATTTTAATTATGGTTTCTCTATCTTGACTTAATTTGTTGTGGATATGTGAATGTCCTGGTAAATTTAGCAATATAACAAGAAGGCAATGATACTCACTGATATCTAGGTTATGCATATCCAGTACCACTGAAGTTGGGTCTATAAAAGTTATTTCTTTGAAAGCAGGAGTAGTCTGAGTTAATAAAATGTCTAAAATGCAGTATGACTTATAAAGCTTCCCATATGTTAATTTTATCTTCAGGAACAATTTAATCTTTTAGGCTTTCCCTTATGTTAAAATAACAGGAGATTTACAATGATATCTTTGCAGGGGAAAGAACTAATAGTTACATAGTTGTGAGTCCAGCACTCAGATCCACCCCATGTGCTATCTGATTGGATTGACGTGACAACCCAATCTTATGGCCCTGTTTCTGCTCATTTAGATCCCTTCTCAGTCAATGCTGATGCCCACTGGAGGGAACAAGGCAGTAAGTGGGAAGGAATATTCAGTAAAGCTCCTCCCTCTGCCTGGAGCTGCCAGAACAGATGGAGCCTGATGCTCTTGAGGTTATGAGCCATTATTGAGACATTTATAACTAATGAGTAGAATCTCCAGCTTATCCTTCCAGGGCAATACCTGCCTCTCAGTAAAAAGCTGCTTCAGTTCTTCCCTGGTAGATGGTTTATCATTGCCTACTCCATCCTCAACTAGACTGACCTGGTTCTTCCTCCCGCCATCCTTACCCACTCCCTATAGATGGTGCTGGGGTGTAGACCCTGCTCAGAGACAAACAGGCCATCTCATTCATTCCTCTCCCAGAAGGAGCTGGTTGTAAAGGTGCTCGTTCAAGATATGAGATCCCATATCTGGAATTTTCTTGATCAGACATTGGGAAATGTGTAAGCCTTCACATTTAAAAATACAGAAATGTTAAGTGCACAGAACGGAGCTAGAGTAATTCAGCCAGTCTACTTATTGTTCATCTAATGCCAGCAAAATTAAAACCTATTTCTGTGTTTGTTCAGAAAGAAATTTAAGCCCATTGGAAATGAGCCTTTTTAAGAGAGAAGCAAGGTTCTCAGCTCCCTCACCATTGTAATTTGGCGGTATTGCCAGGTCCTGGTTTAAATTTGAAGGTCAAATAGTTAACTTATGATAAATGATACTATATTGAGGTTTGAGCCAAGGCAAAGAGTGTGGGAAAGCTTATAAGGAAACCATTAAACCTCCAAATTTGCTGACCCATGAGGACTCTGGATGAAAAAGTATAGATTTTTGCAATAAATACTTGTAAAGAAGCCAAATAAGGTATTATTGGCTTAGAAGAGGTCAGAAGAAAACATATCAGAACACCACAACAACCCCATTTAAGTTTTTTACTTACAAACCTGTCCTCTGAAATTTCAGATTTGCCTTTTTTCCTTTGTTTCTTTTATTGGATAGAAGAATCGTATTGATTGAGCTTTTGGAAAGCACTTTCTAATACTGTTTTTTTTCTGTATGATATTTTATGTTTGATATGACTTTGCAGCTAAGCCTATTCTGGTAGGTCTACAATTGGCTTCTGATGCAACCAGTCTCAGCTTTAATATTATCACTGTAGCATTGCTTTACTTTAATTTTAAAATTTGTGTGCTCACGAATAAGCACAGTTCATGCTAGAGATAATTATAAGCAGTTTAAGATGAGCTCCATTGTAAACTTGAGCAATTCACATGACTTCTCAAGATCTCAGATTCCTAGCCTGTATAATGAAGATATAGCAACCCCTTACCCCAATTAAAAAAATATATATAGCTACTTACTAGAATTTAATAACTGCTTGCCATGTGCCAGAAGTAATCAATAAACTCTACATCCATCCAAACAGTGTCTCATTCAATCTCAAAACCATCCCATTAACCAGTTACTACAAATATTCCCAGTTGTTTAGAAAAAGACACCAAAGATCAGAGATGATAAATAATGTGAATTAAGGTCCCTTACCCAGCATGCTATAATTTTAAGTATCTTCTAGGCTTTCTTTGAGTCTATTTTCTTAATACAAAGATTCTAATGGTTTAGTTGTGCTAAAATATTACCTCATATGAAATCATCTGGATGACAAGTGAACATCTGATTTCTTCTAAAAGTTAATGTGGCTCATAAATGGTTGATAGTTGCCAAATATATTTTCCTATATATTCAGTCCCTCTGGCAAAGAGAAAGGGTGAGTCGAGATAGCCCGAACTATCTGAAATTCTTTCCCAAGGAAGATGCTCAATGATAATAGTGGAAGTCATATTATAGCTTCCTCACATAAGCATGAAAGAAGCAGATGTAGGAAATAAAAATAGCATTTAAAATATACCTAACTTATTTTGAATTTTAAACCATCAATGGTTGTTTTCTCTTCTTAGAAGATAACTACACAGGTAACATTTTTACTATGGAGAAGATTGCTGCTTTCAGTTTATATAGATTTTTATTTTGGGGAGAGGTACTCAAATTTTTCATGCCTCTTAACTAAGGTGTCCAACAGCTCCATGATGGGTGAAGGGGAATCAGGGGAATGGTCACATTTTTTAAAACACATAATTTAAAAATGAGTAAAGTAGTAAGTGGCTTAGAAAGAGATATCATCACTTTGCTATCATCCATCCTCCACTAATTCAGTCCTTTAATAAATATTTGAGTGTCTTTTTTGTGCCAGGCACAGGGCAACTTTAGCAATGCCAAGATGAATGACAAAGGTTTTGGACTTTGGGATCTCACAGTCTAGTTAAGCAGACAGATAAGTGAAAAGGAAAAGAAAATATGACCATGAAGTGTAAATAGAGTTAGGAGAGAAGTCAGGACCGAATGTGGGGATAATTCTTCCAATCTTTGAGGGCCAAGACATGCTATCCAGGCCAGAGTCTTAAAAGAAGGGAGGAAATTCACAGGTGATGAAGTGGGGGAAAAGTGTTCCAGGCATAAGCAAAGAGAGGAGGAGTCAGGTAAGAGCAACACATGGAATCTGATGAGGCCACAACTTAGGGGATGCACGAGAAAGTAGTGAAAGATGAGATGGGTTAACTAATTAAGATGCAAGGCAAGAAGGACTTTGCATGCTGGGCCAAATGGCTTGAACCCTTTCTTATAACTAGCCAAGAATATTAAGGCAATGGGTAGCATAATCATATTTTTTAAAAAGGCAATACTGGTGGGTAGTGTGAAGCAAGATTTGCCTTATTCTCCATCTCAACTTTTGGACTCTGTGGAACCCTTCTTGTTCATCGGCAAGGATTTTTGAGGGACCTATGGAGACTGTTGCCCTTAAATTGTGAGGCCAGCCATATCGAATCTAGAGTGATGAAGGAGGCAGAAAACGGACAATTAGCTCTTGCACACCTGTTTGTATAACTTTCAAATGAAGTATATAAGGAGCAGGACCATAATAGAAGAGGTATGAGAACTCAATTCTTGGGCAATAAAAAATCAGTGGGAAAAAGAATGTGGTTCAACTTTGCTAATATTCATCCTGCACTTATCACATTAATTACAGGTGCTTTTTAAAACTGGCAACATAGGATGGAAGGGCCAAGAAGCCAAGTTGTTCATCACCAACCCATCTATATGACATTTTTTTTAACATCCTTGTTTTGAGCTGGGGAAATAGGGGAAAGGCACCTGGCAAATTACTTTAGTTTAGGATTTAGTGTTAAAAATGGAACCAAATCTGCAAATTCTTCATTATTTATTCAACCATAGCTATTTGTACGGGTATTGGACTTAATGATATGTTTGTCTACACTGTTGGATTCAGTGTAGACTGTATTAGTCCTAGAGGAAAGGAACTGGATATATTCAGCTTTTCTTTAGCCTAATAATGGATAGAGTCAAAGAGATACTGTTTAAATAAACATTACATTAATGGGTTTATGTTCTGAACATAGTAAATACTAATTGAACAATAATTTAAATAATGAAAAAATAATTTAAAACACCCCATGTAATTAAAACCCTTTTGAGTTATATAGTGATTTGTTATTTACAAAATATTCTTACATCCATTGCTTTATGTGATTCTCTGGAAACACTGTTACATCTGTAGAATGAGTATGAGTTCCATATTTGATGTTGCAAAACATGGGGTAAGTGCTTTGGGAAGCTCTACTGGGTCATCCTCTTTTTTAAAGCACTTTGTGCATTTTGTTTCTTATATCACAGCAAACCCATGATGGATGCTTGCTCTGAGAACATCAATTCTCCAGCCATGAAAAACTGCACTTACAAATCTATCTTTTGTTCTCTGAGTTGTAGATTACTCTGCTCATGAATGAATTGCATCTTGAATTTTTTTCAGGAGAAATCTGGCCAACTGGAATCCGTACATCAGTTCCCTTCAACTTGGCTTAGTAATATTCTCCAGCTGATCTGTTGTATATGTGCTAATATTCCCCATTGTTTGCCCTCCCCTGTCCCAAGTTCTCCATTCCCATTAACAAAAAAATCTCACTTATGATTACAGTTGATTTATCCCAAAGTAATATAGTGGTCATGATATAAAATGGAAGAGAGAGAGAGAAAAAATGCCTATGGTGGGGGAGATGCAAGAGAAAATTACTCCCATCTGGAACCAGTTTTCTGGCATAACAGATGACAAGCAAGGAACTAAACAGATGGAAGGAGGAGTGACTAAAGAGGACAACCCACCTGATCCTAATTACACATACCTACACTTGGAAATCTTTTTGCCAGACATCTTGAATAGCTCAGAACTAGGTGGAAGTAAGTTCCCAAGGACTCAATGTAGAAATGCAAACTTCAGTGATGAACAAGGGGCTGTGTGAAAAGAAATGGGGAAATCATCGCTTGACAAAGGCACTTGAAAGGGAAACGTTAAATCCTTGCCTTTTATGCTCATATATATTCTACAGACCTTGATAACCTTTAAGGGCTTAATACATCTTAGGGACCAATTTAGGAAGGGAATGTTGGAATGCTTTAAAAACAGTTTCCATTCTTTAAAAAGGAAATTCATAAGACATGATGTATTTAAGAATTATTCTATTCACGTACTTAGCTGGAGTCTATATTTCCACTCGGGTCACTGGTAGAGTCCAGAGTTGCTGACACACAGTGAAAGATTGAATATCAGCCTCCAAAGCAAAAGAGCTGGAGGAGAACAAAGTGGGAAAGAAGGTGAGGCAACATTTGTTGAGTATCATCTGTGTACCAGGACCATCTTCTTCTCTTCCGATGTGTCATGTGACCTTTGTGATTGTTTGAGGCACATTTTGTTCTTCTCTGTTTTACAGCTGAGTGTCATCAAGGTCAGGTAACTTACCGAAAATCTCACAGGAAATGCAGTGACAAAGCTTCACCCTCAGCATCTGTGCTCCTGTAAAGCCAGCATAATTCCACAAGAGTAAAATGTTTTGATAAAGATGAGAGACCTCCTTCATGTAGAGGCTGAGAGTTTCCCCCTGGCTTCCCCAACACATGGCTCCTCGGCCTCTGCCTCATTCCCTGAATTCTGCTCCTATTGTGTGCGGTATGTACCTCTGCTCTAGCATTCCCTCCATCTGTCTGGTGGTGCTGTATTTTTTTTTGTCAACTTAGTTACACTGGGATCTGCACTTCCCAGAATGCCCTTTCCCTGTTGTTCTAAGTTAGTGTTGGCCAAAGAGGAACTTAATGGATTTAGGAGATGGAAAGCAGCTGCTATTATTCTGTGAACATCTTTGTCTGTTAATAATGATGACCAGACCAAAGTTAAGGTCCACAAGCTCCAGCTTGCCCTTACTCTGTCCTGCATCTAGCTCTTCTTCCTGACTCCTGACTTTACTGGCTAACAGCGGTCCTAGGCTCACCACCTGGTTTCTGATAGTGGAGCTCCAGAGGCAATGACTCCTCAGAGCTTCCCAAAGACTTCCCAGGAGGCCGCCCTTCATCATCCCATGTATATCCCTGAACATTCCAATTTGTCCCCTCACCCCGGGGCTTCAGTACTTTTTCTCTGATCCTTCCACTCCCCCTTCCATACCTTCATTTCCCCAGCTACTTCCACAAATATAAACATCTAAATTCTATAACAAATCCCTTATCCCATAGGATGCCCAGTGGCTCTACTTCCCTGACTGAATCCTGACTGAAACTTGCATTAAAGTGAACCATGTACTTCTTCATCTCTTCTACTTCCTTGTGGCAAAAGGAACTGTCATTCCACACAATGACAAGCATCATTCTTTACATGTAGCTCAGTAAAATGCATGTTCAATTTTTGGAATGTCTTCTTCCAAGAGCTTGTGAAAGTGCATCCTCAGAACTTTGGGCATTAGGTTACCACAACCCCTAAGGCAGTGTGACCTTCAACAAATCCATCTCAGCCTTAACGCATTCAAATTTCATTTGGAGATTAAAATACTTATGTGGTAGTTTGAGTCTTTTGTGCACCCCAGAAAATTATGTTCTTAAAATAATCCATTCATGTGGATGTGAACCCATTGTGTGTGGGATCCTTTGATTGGATTACTTCAGCTAAGGTCATTTGATTAGGTTGCTTCAGTAAGGCATAGTCAAGAGTGGATCTTAATTCTCTTACTGGAGTCCTTTATAAATGGGGTGAACCCTGGAGAGGGAGACAGAGAGAAAACCCCAGAGTCTGAGAGAGAAAGTCCCAGAAACCAGAAGCTGAAATCAACAGAATCTGTGATAGAGAAACCACAGGAGCAGAAAAAGCTGGAGGAAGCCAAAATCTGAAGTCAATGGATCCTGGAGGAGAAAGTAGAGACCGACAGAGGCTGCCATTGTACCTTACCATGTTGCATGAGTTCAGGATCTCTGGCAGCCAAACTTTGGGGAAAGAGCTCTGCCTGATGCCTTGATTTGGACATTTTCTCAAGCTTGGAACCGTAAACTTATAAATTAATAAATCCTCATGGCAAAAGCCAATCCATTTATGGTATATTGCCTTGGCAACCTTTAGCAAACTAAAACAACCTGGTTTATAGTTTTGATGTGCGGCTCAAAAAGAAAACATGAAAAGTTTGTATGTGATATGTATTTATGAATGTTAGTTACTAATTTACCTATATAAGTGCTTGGTAAGTATATAAGGCACTGGGAAGTTAGTGCCTGAGTTATACAGTCAATTACTGTTAAATATTATTTATATAATCAAAATACCATTGTTCACAATTAGTAAATTGATACCTGTCCATAGGCTTTCACTAAGCGTGCTATACCCTCATTCCCCATCTAACTCCCTTCTCCTTCCCTCCACTGAGTTGACCTGATATGTAATTATTTTGTTGCAGAGCTTAGAGCTTTTGTCCAGGATCATCCTCAAAGTAATCAGTGTATTGCTTTCAGAATCCACTTCTTCCTTTCGGAAATTGGAACAGCCTCTCCCTGTTGTCAGGCTTCCATTGTTCGGCTTCAGATATTCCCAGCTCTCCAAGGTAATCCAGAGATCACTGACAATAATTAAGGGATGATGCTTACATTTTTTCTCCTTATATCAAGCTGAAAAAGAAATATCACTTATCATATTTTGATGCCACTCAGTGGCACAAATTCAAATTTACATTTACTACCATCTCAACTAATTATAAAAAATTTAAACTTTGTATTTATATAATAATATTTATTCTTCCATACACTTCTTGCTGGATGATGTACTTGTAAATTTACAGACAACTTTGGGGAATGACCTCATTTCATACAATTAGTGGTTTTACCAGTATGAATTGCTCCATATATTAAAAATGTGCTGTCAAAATAGCTAGTTTTTATTAAACCTACTTTTCGAATGGCAGGGATGAAAAAGAATGGTAATGTCCAATATTGGCATAGGTGACGACAAGGCATGATCATACACTATCAATGGGAATGTAAATTAGTAGACCTTTACTGAAGGGTAATGCAGCAATGTGTACTAACAAAACGATGCCATTTTGAAGTAGAAATTCTACCCATAGAGCTTTAGGGGAAAAAATGGGACAAACATTCAATGATATTTCTCTAAAAATATCTATTATGGCATTTTCTTTAAAAGCATACAATTGAAAATGGACCTAAATGCTCACAAATAAGACTATTGGTTAATCCCTGGACTCGGTGTTCCACAAAAATCTGGTGTTTTAGAAGGGTCATCATCATTTTTGTACCCCTGATTTTGTGTGTGATGAAAGATCTTCTAATTATGTGATTTACAACAAAAGGCTAACTGATACAGAAGTCTCATCTCGTTTACCTAATGATGAACCTGTCATGTGATTCAGATTCATTCTTCACATCTGAATATTAAATTTGAAATATAGGTAAGGATTCTAGATGTAACTTTTTTGTTTTATGTTTTAAAATTATATCATTCCATTCAAATATAAATGCATATTTATTAATGAAAGTTTAAACTACTGAAATAATGATGTTTAGGAAATCTATTAATTTTATAAAGAATAATTATTAAGAATGTTCCAATTTTTATGTATTTAAATAGATTGAGAGTTACTATGAATAATAGGAGTGCTTTAACTGGATAGCTTTAGTGAGAATATCATAGTAACTTAACCTAGTAACTTTATATGGTAACTTTAGTTACATAGAGAACTTTAGTAAGAGTGTTTCACAGTCAATAAGTGGCTAAAGAAATCTAAATAATACAAAATTGAATAATAGAGAATAGTTTATAATTATTTTAACCTTTGAAACATTATTTGTTAAGCTGGCATTCATGGTGTTAAACAAAATAATAGTTAAGAACAGTATTTGATTTTTAGACATGTAATTATTTTTTGGCCACCAGTATTTAATCAAAAAAGTTGTATTTGGGAATTCTTTTACATCTTCTATGAATTAAAATATATATAGTGTGTACCCTGAATTTTATAAAGCATAAAAACTAAAAAATTGCATACAGAAGAGTCTTATAGTTTTGTTTCCTTATAGTTTTAGTTCATGGAGGCTAAAAATTCAAATTAAAAGATTACCAAAATGATTATTTTACACCCTGACCTCATTAACAATTGAATAACGATTTTTGAGATGTGTCCAAGACATAAATCTTAGTTATAAAGTTCCTTAGGACGTAGGTTATTAAAAATCTTTTTCCCCAATTATGTTCTCTGAGCACAAAAAGGAAAATGATATTAAATGTTCCATTTGAAAAATGAACACTTATTTAGTGCCATGTGTTTAAAATATAGCAAGCACAGGTCCTATATAGTAGCTGAGAAATCATTTTTCTGCAACTATGATATCTTTCTTTTGTTAATGTATTTAGTTTCCCTCTCAACACTGCTTTAGCTGCAGACTATAAATGTTGATAAATTTTGTTTTCTTTCTCTCTTACTTGTATATATTTCTCATTCCCTTTGAGACTTGACTGTAGGTAATTCAATAGTGTGTTTAATTTCCAGGTGTTTGGCAATTTTCATGTTATCTTTTGATTTCTAGTTTGATTCCATTGTGATCAGAGAACACAATCTCTATGATTTCAGCTCTTTTAAATTTGTTAGTATTTACCTATCCTGTTGAATATTCCATGGGTGCTTGGAAAGAATGGGTATTCTGTACATGTATTTTTTTTGGATGGGGCTTAGGCTGGGGGTACAAAATTTATTTTGTTGATATGAATTTTGCTCCTTAGACATCACTTTTCCTGGGTGGGGGTGAGTGTGCCCCACCTCCCCGTGTCCCCCTCCCAAGGGCCTGCTTCGATCGTTCTCAGGGTCTAAGTGTACTGAGAAAGCTTCGTAGATGTTCAACTGAGGCAAAGTGACCAGATGGTCTCCACCCCCACCCACCAAAAAAATAAAAACCCCAATTCCTGGGGAAGCCACTGCTGTGCTAAAAAAAATAATACAAAGTCTTTTCAGAAAACAGATGACACAGGAAGAACCCAGAGGACAGAGGGCTCCAGGAAGGGAGTGGCTGCTCTAGCCGCGGGCAGGGAGCCTCAGGGCGAGGCCCGAGCGGGCACTGAGGGGCATGCTTGTCTCTGCCCAGCTGCCCAACCTCCCTGTGCCAGGGTCTGCTCCTCCACTGGGGAGGTCAGGGACCCCCTAGCCGCCATCTCCCTGCCCTTTTCTATTCTGTTTAGATATTTCAGTATGTTTCCATTTCACACCAGCTAGAGACTTTAAGTGTGACCTCGCCTTAAACCTCAACCGAAACTGGGAACCAGCAGTTTTAGGTGCTCCCCAGGGCTGGAACTCTGTTCCAGGTTCCAGGTTGCTTGATGCCTCAGTGGCAGGACCCCTTCGCCCTGGGGTGTATACATACTCTGCCCCTGGGCAGCATAGATTTGCCTCTCATTTTTACTGCAAAGCCTGGTGTGCAGAGCCATGTCCACCAACCCTGACCCAGTGGTTGGCTCCCTAGGAAGACTGGCCAGGATGGGCTCTCTTCTGCTATTTTAGATCCCTGTGTTGGGTAAGTAGAAAGCGGTCCTTTGCTGAAAGTTTCTTTTGTGCCTGAGCCTGTGTTCCCACGACACAGACACAGCATGTAGCAACTACCTCCACATTTCCCCACAGTTCTGGCCACGGGAACATAGACCCCTTCCCCATCAAGACTTGATTCTCAAGGCCAAGCAAGAAAAGAGATTGCTGCTTGGCCCACAGAGACTTCCATCCTGCAGGGTCAAACCTTGCAATAGGGTTTAATACCTGCTATTATCTAGACAAACCCTGGGGAGTAAGGGACCCCAGATGCCCCAATTGGCTCCTGAGACCTTGGCCTCTCTTCTAGGACCCAGCCATGATTGGGCACAGTCCTAGGCTGCCTTCCAGCCCAGCCTCGGCTTTTCAGATTGAGTCAATTCTTCAACAATCAACTGAAAACTGAAAATCTTTTTAAAATCTTAATTTTGGCTATTTTATTTTTTAGTTCTATAATTTCTATTTAGTTCCTTTTTATAATGTCTACTTCTTTGCTTAGATTTTTAAATTTTTTTTCATTTGTGTCAAGACAATTTGTACGAAAGTTGTTTTAAAACCCTCGACAGATAATTCTAACATCGGATTCATCACAGTGATGGTGTCAGTTGATTATCTTTCCTCATTCAAATTACAGTTTAACCAGTTCTTGGTACGATGAGAGATTTTTTTATTGTATCCTGAACATTTGGTTATTATGCTTGATCCTACCGAAATCTTCTATTTTATCAGGTTGAAGTGGCTTTGCTTGGTTTTGTTGGGTTGGTTCTGGCCTACAGTTTGCGCTTTAATTCCAATGACAGCTTAGTTTTCAGAACGCTTGCAATGCTATTCTGGTCTGTTTCACTTTTCTGGTGTGGCAGGGGCTCCTGTCCATCCTTTCCCGTGTCACTGCCTGGGTGAAGGGCTGCCTAGTATGATTGGGCTCCGTCCTGGGGGGGTGGGAGTAGGGAAGGGACAGGAGACCCTGAACCTGAGTCTCCTTATGGCCCTGGGCGGAGGGCAGGGAGACATAGGGCTTTGCCGTTGCTGCTGTGGACAGCTGGGGCTGCCCAGCAGTGCCCTAGTGTTGGGGTGAGGATTGGGTCAGCCCAGGGTTTACTGCTGCTGCAGGCAGACCACTCTGCCTTCTGGTTGCAGAACAGGGGTCTGGCTTCCCTTGTCTATTCCTTTGGCCAGAGAGAGCAGGATTTTCTTGTTTGTTTTGTTGTTGTTGTCTAGGCCTGTTGGTGGCTCTGGGCTGTGAGCCCCTCTGGCCCTGAGGATGTGGGAGCCCAAAAGAAAATCCAGGAAACCCAAGACATTGTTGTTATTCAAATCCTGCCATCTGTGGCCAGTCCACGTTCTTCTTTCCAGCTTTCAGAGTACTTTTGTTGATGTCTTTCAAATAAATTCCAGGATATTTGGTAGTATTGGGGGTGCAGAAACAGGGAAAAGCAAGTCTAGAGCATTTTTTCTGGAACTGGAATTCTAGTCAATGTACCACTTTGATAAAGAAAAATATTCATTATAGAGTAAATAAATATCTAAGTTTCAGAATAGTATATATGGTGTGGTCATATTTTAAATATGTAATTATATTTACTCATCCATAGAAAATAGTTCAAAGAAATATACCATAAAATATTAGCAATGCTTTTTTTCTGCACAATTGAATTATTGGTGATTTTTGGTTTTGCTTTATATTTGTCTGGATTTTAAAATTATTTTCACAATGAACATATACTGATTTTATAATGCAAAAAGTAAAGATTATGTCTTGTTACTTAAATAATCTTTTAAAAATGTATAATGGGATAGAAAATTGAATGTAATCATAGGGGTTAAAGATTTAATTTTGACAAGAAAAGGCTTGGGCATGGATAATATGTTTACGGTTTTAAAATCTCTTAAGAAGTATCAAAGTAAAGAGGGTTTAAACTTGTAATATGCTTCTTCCAAGGGCAAAATTCGGAATTAGGACAAAATTTATAGGGAGGGACATTTTGGCTTAAGTGAATAGAGAATCTTTGTGAAACAAAATTTGTTCAATAATGAGATGATTACTTTTCAAGTGCATTATAGAGAGTTTTGTGTGATGTAAAGTTCCTCCTATGGCTTTTCTATTTACCTTTACTTTGAAAGGGTCTAGTGCCTCTTTGATTTTCTCCTGGTGCCAAGAATGGGGAGCTGTTCTCCATCTGGGAGGTGGATGATGGTGGAAAAAATTACTCCTATTTTACCTTCTCCCTGTTATAAAAGGGAAATATGTCACTTACTCTATCGTTTGGCTCCTGCCTGTGTCAAATCTTTATCTTCTTGGCAGCTAAACAAGGATGTTTTCCCCGAACCCTCCTTGGTGTTGACAGTTTTAAGCAGCTTACAATTACACCCCACATTTCAGAGTTATGTAGGGGAAGAAGTGTGGGGAGGCTGGGAACAGTGCTGCATAGGAGGGCAAGAGCTTTGCATTCAAATTCTTGCTCTTTAGCCAATGTATTGCATGGCACCCACCCACATCTCTTTCCTCAGCTATGTGCCAGTAAATGCCAGTACATGAGGCATTCAGTAAATGTTCACTGAGGCAGCAAATAAGTGGCTGAATCTGTAAAATACTGGTTGATCTATGTCCGTGCTTTTGGAATTGTGCCTGGAGTGAACCTAGGTAATCAGTAGGTTGATTCCGGGTCCTTTGAATCTGGTGCTTTTCATAAACCAACAAAGAGACAAAATCATGCCACAAAGATGCAGCATTGGAGAGAACTCGGTGTGGAGTAGGAAATCAGCTTCTTTGGTTCATTCCAAATACAACTTTAATGACTCTGACGGTAGAACATTCTATTTTGTGTCCAAGCAATTTAAAACATCTCCTGCCAGAGGGAGACAAAACCAAGGTCATGTCTCAGTTAGAAAACATGAAAGGAGATTTGAGCGTACAGGGCGTGCGGGCATCCGATAACAATGTTGAGTGTTACTTTAAGAACATATAGACTTTAAAATCTTCTAGGGCTGAAGATGAGCTTAAACCTCTCCATCTGCTGGGACCTCAGAGGGAATGGGTCAGCATGTGAGGTCGTAGATGAAGATGTCTGCAGGAGAAATGCAGAAGGACCCTGGGTTTCCTCCCAAGACCACTGGACGTTTTTCTTTGCTTCATTTCTTTGGCGGGGGAGGGGGGCAGGCTACATCCTTTCCTTTGTTTCCATGGACTTTATCCTTTTCTTTGTTTTTCTGAAGATGTTTCATCTTTCTATTGACATCTAGTAAGCTCAATAAATTTTCATAAACTGAACTCACCTGTGCAATCCACACCCAGAGCAAGAGAAAGCATGGCCGGAACCCCAAGAGCATGCTGCAGGGCCCTCCTCTCCCAGACGCCTACCCCAGGGTACTGGATTGACTCCTAGTGCTACAGATTAGGTTTGCCTCTTTTTGAACTTCCTATGATTGGAATCATATATTATGTATGGCTTTGTGTCCAACTTCTTTTGCATATCATTGATTGTGAGATGCATCTATCTCGTTCCATGTAACAATTGTTTGTTCATTCTCATTACCTTTTGGAACTCCACTGTATGAATATATCATACTTTATTTTAAACATTCCACTATAGATGCACATTTGGGTTTTTCCCCAATTTTTGGCTATCATGAATAAATATCTGTGTGTTTCTGTTGGGCATATAAGTAGGAGCGGAATTGCTAGGACATGTTTAGCTTTACTAGATCCTGCCCAACAGTTCTCCAAATGGCTGGTCTTTATATTCACACCAATGGTGTATGCAAGTTTCCTACTGCCTCACATCCCTGTCAACCCTTAGTATTATGTCTTTTCCATCTGAGTCATTCTGATGTGTATGGAATAATATCACATTATACTTTTAACTTGGGTTGGCCTGATAAATAAATTTGAGCCTCTTCTACATATTTATCAGCCATATGAATATCCTCTTTTATGAAGTGCCTGTTCAAGTCCATTGCCCATTTTTTCTATGGGATTCTCTGTATCTTTTTTATTGTTTCCTTGAAGTTCTTTGTCTTTTCTGGATATGAGTCCTTGGCCAGATATATGCATTTAAGTCATTATCTCTGGCTCTATGTTTTGCCTTTTCATCTTTTCATTCACTTAATGGTGTCTTTTGATGAACATAAATTCTTGGTTCAACTTATCTTTTTTTTTCTAGGAATGAAGGTTTTTTTTTTTTTCAATTATGTGTAGAAATTTTTGCCTGCCATATAATATAAATATACCTTCCTATATCTGCTTCTTAAAGTTCTACTTCTCTTGTTTCCCTATTAGAATCCACATTCCATTTGGAATTGTTTTTCGTTTCCAGTATTAGGATGGCTATCTATACAGCTATCCAATTCATCCAGTACCACGTATAGAAAAGACAACCCTTTCCCACAGCACTGCTCTCTCCTTTGTACCAAATCAAGTGGCATGTGTGTGTGTGTTATTTTCTAGGACCTCTGTTCTGTTCCATTATTCTATTTCTCTTCCTCCACATTTCTATAGACACAAAATATTACATATACAGTTGAAATCTCATGTCCTCATTTGAACCCCTTCCTTACCTACCCTGCTCAGATGTATCCATGACCTTTAATTTCATACTGAACTTCATGGATGTTTTTTATTTTACATGACTATATATATATATATATTTATATTATATGTATATAGTAAATTTATATATATGTGTATATATCCATAAAACATATAATATTGTTTTCTGTACTTTTATATTTCTTTTAAGTGGTATCATGCAGGCCAGC
Organism: Tolypeutes matacus; assembly: GCA_026826555.1. Taxonomy (NCBI): domain Eukaryota; kingdom Metazoa; phylum Chordata; class Mammalia; order Cingulata; family Chlamyphoridae; genus Tolypeutes; species Tolypeutes matacus. The sequence continues at coordinate 8,205,397 of JAKSZT010054540.1, forward strand.
CATGTCATTTTACATCTTACTAGTTCATGCCAACAAATTTATTTAATGTTCTTTCATTCATTTAAATTTAACTCATATATACTGCAGTGAATGAATGTAACACTTTAGTATTTATCTTTATTCCACTTTATGAACATTTAGTGTGATTTAACTTGTTTTTTTTTTTTTTTTTTGCTTTTATAAATGATGATTTATTGAAAATTTTCATATATTTCCTTATAGTCACATAGGAGCTCTTCTTATTAAGAGTAAATATATTTTTAAAAAGTAAATATAGGGAGCAGGTGTGGCTCAAGCATTTGAATGCCTACTTCCCACATGGGAGGTCCCGGGTTTGGCCCCTGGAGCTTTTTAAAAACTATAAGGAAACAAACAAAAAACCCAACTCAGGGGAGCCAATGTGGCTCAGTGGCTGAGCGCTGGCTTCCCACATACAAGGTCCTGGGTTCAATCCCCAACTCTGGTACCGCAAAAAAAAATTAAAATTAAAAAAAAAATAATAAAAGAGTAAATATAGGGAAGTGGAAATGTTTGGGTTAAGGGTATATATATCCCTAACTTTACAAGATATTGCCAAATGCTTTCCAAACTAAGCTTATTATATTTCATAAGCTTTTCCCATTGTCCATCTTCATCTGTATTTGTTTTTGGTAGATGTTTTAATTTTTTCCTCCATCAGATATGTGTGAAATGAACTGTATTATTGTTTAAATTCATTTCCTTGTTGAATAGTATGTTTAAACAAATTTTCATGTATTTTCTGATGGTTTGGGTTTCCTCTTTGAATTGCCAGTTCATCTATGTTTCCTCCTTTCCTAAGTTGTTTGTTTCTTATTAATTTGTACGTGCTTAAGAATAAATAAAAGCTTGTATTGGCTTGTAGCTTTAGCAATTTTCAGAAGCACTTCTTCTTTTGTTGTTGTTAAAGATTTATTTTTATTTATTTATTCCCCCTTTCCCCGTTGTTTGCGCTTACTGTCTGCTTTCTGTATCCATTCGCTGTGTGTTCTCTGTGTTTGCTCATCTTCTCTTTAGGAGGCACTGGGAATTGAACCTGGGACCTCCCATGTGGGAGAGAGGCACTCAATCACTTAAGCCACCTCCTCTCTCTGCTTTGATGTGTCTTTCATTGTGTTTCCTCTTTGTGTCTCCTTGTTGTATCATCTTGTTGCATCAGCTTGCTGCGCCAGCCCATTGAGCCAGCTTGCTGTCTTGTTTGTCTTCTCCAGGAGGCACCAGGAACCAAACCCAGGACCTTCCATGTGGTAGGTGGGAGCTTAATTGCTTGAGCCACATCTGTTTCCTGAGCATGTCTGTTTAAAACGTGCATGGAGACAACAGAACAGGCTCTTCTTTCAAACATGCTCACTATAGTAATTGTCTTGCATATTTAGTTTTGCTTTTTTTGAATAATTACTGTATTTTATACATTTAATTACTATGTTAACTCCACATGCATACCTTTCTTGCCAAAGCCCATCTCATCTTGGGCGATTCTATTAACTTTTCTAGGTCTTTTCATCTCTGAAAGTGAGACTGATTTCAATGACATTTTTGTCATGGAACTTGAAATAACCAAATCTATGGAAGTGATTTGCAAAATGAAAAATGCTTCAAATAGAAGAGAAAATTTCCCTTATAAAAGCATGACTGTTTCTCTATCCTCCTACTCTGCTTTATTTTTTTCATAGTATTTTTCACGCCTGAAATTGATTTATGCTTATGTTGTTTTGTTGTCTTTCTCTAGAAGAACAGGAACATTAGTTTATTTCCTTATGTATCCCCAGAGTCTTTGGCACAAAATTCATGTTCAACAAAAATTTTCGGAATTATTGAATAGTATGTCATTTTGTTGTTATTGTTGTCATTGTTAATGTACAAACCAAATTATTTCCATTCTTTTGCTTTTCAACTGATGACCTCAAATGTAATTAATTCCTGCATTTATTTAAGACACATTGAATGGTTGTTTCAATAACCTGCTAAATTCTGCTTTACTCTTGTGATGTTGGCATTTTGGGAATATTTCTTAGCATCAAGCAATCAGAAAGGCATGGGAATCCAGACTTCTCATCTTGACTTTGACTAGTCACCTGCATGACGAACTTGACTGGAGAATTAACTATGGAACATGAACTTTAACCACACAAGAAAGTTACTGTTATCTGCTGATTTGAATTGATATATTTCCTCTTTAATCTGTTCCAAATACTGTAGTTATCAATTCCAAGCCATTTCCAATTCCATTCTTTTACTTATTTGTGGTGTCTTCTGCTGGCTCAGTAACCTTGGTGATAATTACATCAAATGTTATCAAGCATTGCAACCAATGACCCTTTTAATCACATGGTAATTCTTTTATTGTATATTATTTAAAGCAAGTTTTATCTTTTGTGTACAATAAAATGCAACCTCATAAATATTTAACTCCTCAGGGAAGTTATCCATGCTAAACAAGATAACACAGAAAAGCTTACTGTGGCATCTGCTTTCATTTATTATTTGAGAGGAAAAAAATAAAAAATAAAAATCCATAAAAATTTCTATTAAAGTCAGAACTACTCACTGCTCCCCAAACACCCTATGACATTTCCTACTTCCATAATGATGCCTTGGTTTTTATTTGTTCAAGTTACTCCCTTAACCTTAATTACTCTTTTTCTTTTTTTTTTTTAATTTTTTAAAAAGTTTTTTTTTTTAAAGATTTTATTTATTTATTCATTTCTCCCCCCCTTGCTGCTTGTGCTCGCTGGGTCAGCTAACCACGCTGTGCGTGGTGGGCTTGCCTTCACCATGGTAAACGGGAGCCCTACTGATTGAGCCACAAGCGCTTCCCTACTCTTTTTCTTTATCTTACTGTAGATTGTCTTCTGGACTTTCATAGTTCAATTCAATGTCACCATGTCACCTCCCCTCAAAAGTTTTCTTCCATGCCTCAACTGTAGTATAATTCCCTCCTTCTCTTATAATTCTCTAGCTCATCTAATAATTAGAAAAATTTTTTAAATTGAAGAATACTTTCTGGGCAAAAATGTAGGAAATTCATGCTGGCTAAACATATCACACACTTCAACTATAGCATTATGTGTCTCCAAGGTAACCACAATGGCAATACTGAAACCCTGGCATGGTAGATGGTTGTGAGCATTAGTTTTTTTTATTTATTTATTTTTTATTTATTTTTATTTTATTGTTAAAGAAGTTTTAGATTCCATAAATTATACATTGAAAATATAGGGGGATTCCCATATACCCCATCCCCTTCCCCTCCCCAATTTTTCCCCATTAACAACATCTTTCATTAGTGTGGTACATTTGTTACCATTGATGAACACATATGCTACTAACCATGGTCAATAGTTTACATTATAGTTTATTCTTTGCACCACACATTTTTATAGGTTTTGACAAAATGTATAATGGCCTGTATCCGTTATTGCAATGTCATGCAGGACAATTCCAATGTCCCAAAAATCATAGGTATTAGTTTTTGCAGCACTTTACTAATCATGGGGTGACCACATATTCCTGTTGGACTCCTTTGACTTTCAAAAGTGTCCCACTTTGGAATTGTATCATACGTTCACCTTTCTGACATATAATCTGTAAGAACTATAGCCCTTATTTAACTGTGAGTTGTTTCATTGGTTAGTTGGTCATCTTAGGGTTAGGAGGTTCATCATTCTATATGCCCTCTTGGTGTAAGATTTTCCTAACCAATCTGTGGGAGATTGAATCATGTCCCCACAAAGACCTGTTCAAGCCTTAACCCCCATCCTGTGGGTGAGAGCCCATTTGTAATTAGGAACTTTGAAGACATTGCTATTAGTTGAGTGTGGACTCAATTGTGAATAGGGTCTCCGAAGAGCCTTTTTAGATGAAGGCAAATTGAATCAGAGTGGGCCTTAATCTATGTGCCTGGAGTCTATAAATGGAGGAAAATCGGATATAGTCAGTGAGTAGAAGTTAGAAGCCAGAGAATGATCCAGGCCACCATGGGAAAGAAGCAGAGATGCAAGCCAAGGAACTCCAAGGATTACCAGCAAGCAAGCACTAGAATGCTACAGGCTCCAGAAGAAAGCATGGTATGTCAAGATCTTGATTTGGTCTTCTAGCCTCTAAAAACTAGGACACAATACATTCCTGTTGTCTATGCCAACCCATTCTGTGGCTTTTGTCAGCAGCTCTGGCAAACTAAGACAACCTCTCTGGGTCGTCCAGCCAAGCCCCTTATTAAGCATTGTCAGTGTCAGAAGCTCACAGCTATTCAGTTGGATATTTCAGCACTCTTGGGGTGAACTTTGACACTTTCTTTTCCCTAGTCTTTGAACACTCACCCTAGTCCCCTCTAATAGTTCCTCTACCCCATGGATACATGCATAGAAAGCAGCTTTTGGGATTGGGATTGATCATGTTCCCTACCAATGGTTGATTGGACTATTGTTTCCAATTTTTTAATTTTATAACTCCTGTTATATAATGACACAGCTGTGCTTTTTGCCCTAGGGCTTTGCAAAACCTCCCATTAAAGTAGGCAGGGTCCATTTTCTGCCCCATCAATGCTGAGTTACTCCATGTAGTTACATGGCTATGGCTCATGTAATCTTAGTGGCCTGATGCAAATAGAGACATTCAATGTCCTTATGTGACTTGGCTTGCCTTGTGCTCCTGTGAAACGCCATGAGATAAGACTGCCTATCCCTTCAGCCTGGACCCAGAAGGAAAACACGGGATCTGACCTGAACCCAGCTGTAAGCCTTGAGTCCAGCCTGGTCCATTCTGGCCAAAGTCAGCTGACCTGTAGCCAACCTGAAGACATGTGAGCATGAAAATCCATATTTTAGTTTTATTTCACTGAGATTTTTGAGATTGTTATGCAAGGAAATATCCACAAATACGTGACTTCACCTTGGCCTTCACTTAAAAATTTTCACTAGTTTCTCTTCACTCGAAAGGCTGAGGAAACTCCTTATTGGGGCCATAGTGCAGGCAAGGGCTTGCCCAATCTCTCTCTGGAAATCCTGGTCTCCTTCTAATCCTTATCTTTTCTCCCCATCTCTCACCTTTTGGGTTTTGAATTTGTGACACTGAGTCTTTGCACATCTGTCACCTCTACATAGAATGTTGTATCTTCCTATCTTTTCACAATTTATTATTTTTCATCCTCCTCTTCTTAGTTTCAGAGTCATTTACCCAAGAATCTTTTCTGAACCCATCAGAAAAAGAAAATTCTTCTGTTGTGGGTGCTCCTGGTTCCAAACACCCTTCTTTTGTAGACGTGTTATAGGTGCTACAAGCTATGTGGCTGATTAATGTCTCACTAGTTTATAGCTCACTGAGGGCAGTGTTCCCCTAGAGCTGAGCACAGGGCCAGGCATAGACAAAGAATCTTATCAGCCAGGCACTGGGCATCTAGTCAGGGAAAGGTCTATAATTTGCTTTTATCCACCCTGAACATTTGCTGAATGAGTCAAATTGGTGGGTTATGCTACCTGGTTGGCACCATGTCTTGTCTGTTTGCACTAAGCCTCTCGTATGCCCTGAGAATGGATTTGGCACTGCTCGTTTTGAATAGCTATAATTTTTTCAACCAGATGAATTGTTGTAGGCTTATTCTGTAGATCTGTTGTACCCTAAATAACCACTAATAGGTAAAACTTTTGACATACCATTTGTTTGCAAGGAAGCATTTAGGCAGGTCAATTAGTCCCCCTACTCTTAGTTTCCTCATCTGTTTACATGTAAAAAAGAACAGTGAATCTCACTTCTCAAAGCTATTGGGAGTATTTAATGAGACAAAATGTCAATGAGAGAACACACTCTGAACTATGAAATGCTCTTCAGTGTGAGCTCCCAGGAGCAGCATAGGGCATTCTAGTGAGAGGGTGTTCCCTGTTGAAACCTCAGTTAAACTTTCTGTTTAATTTGCATTTTTTGGACAATTGAGTCTTACTTTTGATACCTGTTCCTTGAAAGAAAAATGAGTAGCCTCAGCATAGCCATCTGAGAAGGGATGGTTTGATATGAAAAAAATCTTTGAGGGAAATGGGAAGGTTCTGGAATAGATCCGGTTCTGTGTTTCTGCTTTACCTCGAGGGAAAGCACACCTAGTGTCTGTGTGATAACAAACAGGCTAGCCATCTCACCTGACCCGCACCTCCCTGGCAAGTGGAGGTGCATGCTGGCTCATCCCGTCTGCATGCATTGGTGCCACAGGGTGGCTAAGACTGGACTACAGCTTCAGCTTCCCCAGTCTGCTTTTTAAGAACTCTTTCTCATCCTGTCTTGAATTGACTTGGTACCCAGGACAAAAACTGCAGCTGAGCCTTTAATTACAGAGGGTTATTTTCCTTTCTGACAGTGAAGAAAGCATAGAACACCAAGTTTAATCATCTATTTGGCATGTAGTGCCCAAGCTTCCCCATTAATTAATCTTTAATGTCATTAATTGGTTAGCTGTGTGATGACAAGGAAAAGAGGTAAATATTGATCTGAAATCAATTGAATTCTCATCTGAACCAGGATTGAGTTTTCAGGGTGTACCAAGAAAATATCCAGGTTACGTTCTCAGCTTGCAGATGTGCTAAATGAGAGGTTTTTTTTTTTTTTTGCCACCAGCATCCCCTCTGGAATTGGCTCATTTGTTTGCTGTGGATCAGGGATGAGATCAGAAAGCCAATATCATCGGGTCATGTTTCCAATCCCCCCATCTTTTATTTCTGTTCATATTGATTTTGCCCCAACGGTCCATTGAATTAAAGCCTCTAATATGATGTCTAGATATTGTCTGCCTCTAAACTCACATCCTAAGTAATGACCCATTCAGTTGGTGTAACTTTCTGTGCTTACAGCCACGGTAGGGACTAAGTGTGTTAGAGAGCAGGTATCCACAAAGCGTGGTTCCAGCAGCTTCTTCACCAGGGAGCTAATTAGAAATGCACAATCTTAGGCCCTGTCCCACATTACTGAATCAGAACCCCAAGAGGTGGGGCCCAAGATGTATGCTTTAACCAGCTTTCCAGGGCATTCTAACGTGAGGAAAAATTTTGGAACCACTGGATTAAAGCAAGGCTGTTAGAGGAGGAAAGCATTGCTCCTTTTCCTCACTGAGGTGATTGATTCAATGAGAGAAAGTGTGAGAGGTGAGTTGTTTCGAAATGTTGACTGTGGTTGACTCTCTGATTAAATGTGAGAAGTAAATTGCTTTTTCTCTGCTGCAAATGCTCCTCTAACATTTGGCCTTGAGCAGCTTCTGACCTCGGGTAGTAGAAATGGTCACTTCAGTCTCTTCAATTTCTGTTGTCATCCCTCGTTGGCTGAGGAAAATAATTAGGGCTAGGGAGCTAGTCTCTGAGGAAGGAGGAAGCATAGGGCAAGTGGTACCACGTGGAAAACATTCTCCCAGATTGAAAATGGTCCTTGACTGAGGAAAGGGAGGGAGTCAGTGTTACTCTTGGAAAAGTGGGAAACTTACTGGCACTTGTGAGAGGCAGCAAAGATGTTGTGAATATGGGTTTTTCTGACTCATGGTGGAGAACAAGAAGGAACGGAGCTGTTCCCCACTGTCGGGAAGCTGTGGGGTCCACAGTCTTCCTCTCTCTGTGCCAGTAATCAGAGAACCCTGGAAAGTCAGGAGAATCAACCCTTTGTTCAGATGAGGAAACCAAGACCCAGTTTACCTCCATGCTCAGATACTTTCTCACAAATATTTCTCTAGGTTTGCTGAGCTGAGTTAACGTAGCACAGTGTAAGGCCAGTGTCGCAATTGCAATTGGAGAGCAGCAATCCTTAATCAGCTAGGCCCTGCGTTTCAGACTCCCAATAGTTCTCTTTATTGCAGGTTGATGATGGAGAAGCTTGGGCATAGGAATTCATGTCAGCATTTATCTCCTCCTGGCTATTTATACGAAAGTCAAGGAGAGTTGGGGGTTCCACGACAGGTTGTTGAATGGGATAGGTTAGTATGAACATAGGCCGTCTTTGAAGAATTAGGAATCTTGGAATTCTTCTTCTGATCCCCTACTTCTTCTCTCCTTTCTCTCCTTATTCTCCCTTCTGTCTCTCCCCTTTCCTCCTCTCCCTCTTCCTTCTCTTTCTTCTTCCTCCAACTGCAAAAGCAATAAATACATGGGTACAAATGGATACAGATGAGGCCTTTACATAACCACCTTCCAGGAAAATATAACATTCTTGCACAACTCAAAAATACTTCTTCATGGAACATGAAAGCCTGTTTAAAGACATGAATCCAGAGGCAGATTCTTCCATTAAAAACAAAGGAAAAACAAACCAATTTTACGAGAATCCATATATATTACAAGCTGCCCTTGTTTTGCACAAGTGCAGCATTAACTGCAATTTGTGTACATATGAGTGGTGTCCTCACTTTGTACAGTTCTGTAGTAACTAATCAAGGGCAGCTCTGAAACTGGAACAATCCTTCATAGATATCCAGAATCCAGGCAAGAAAGTGAGGTCTTTGTACCCCTGCATTGACCAATTGTTGGGTGTAGTCTACCCTCTAGAAGAGGCATGACTGTGGATGAGTAAGCTCTCTTTAGCTGAGAGCCATTCCCGCAGAATTTACTTGTGAATGATCAGCAGGAAATCTACCTCAGCAGCAGGGGGAAGGAGTGACTCAGTCTTAACTGGAGGATGTGAGAGCTGTACCCTAGAATCCATTTCTGTCTTTCCCTTGCCCTGCTTGGACCCATTTACTATATATAGTAAGTTCAGCCCATTTGGTAATGACCGCTCCTCTGGAATTCCAGCTTGTCTTTTTCTGGGTTGGTGGGACAAACTTCAATCCCCACTCTTGCAGCTGTTTTGTGGCTGCAACTGATGTCTTCATCTCCCTCCTGCATGAGCCGCTGTGGATTCCTCTCATACGCTGCTTATACCTCTTCTGGCATGACTTACCTGATAAGAGACCCAGAGTCTTATCCCTGACGGGTTGGAGTCCATGGTTACTAGGTCCTTCTCAGGCTACGACTGCTTCTCTTGCTCACTGCAATGACTTCTGACACAAACTAGCTAGAGTCAGGGCAAACTGCGCAGTTAAGGATGCAGTCCTTTACGAGATTGGCCTCACTTCAGACACCAATCACAGGTTAGATGGTTCTCAGGACCACTCTTATTTCTGATCAACTGGCTACAAGTTGGGGGTTCCCACTATCCCTCTGAGTTTGATAATTCGCCAGGATGACTCACAGAACTCAGCAAAACACTATATGTATGATACATACATATATATATATATCATATTTTATGATTACATACATATGAATCAGAACCAGCTAGAAGAAGAGATGTGTAGAGTGAAGTCTGAAAGGGTCCCAGCCAGGAAGCTCCATTGTCTTCAGGCATGTGTGACTCTCCTGGCACATCATTATTTGACAATATTGGCAACCAGGCCCGCTCACCCAAAATTCAGTGTCCAGAAGTTTTATTGGGGCTTCATTATGTAGGTACGATTGAGTGACTCATTGGCCCTGTGGTTGAATGAACTCAATCTCCAGCCCCTCTTCTTCCCCAGGTCAGGCTGATAAAGCATGGCTCAAAGCTGAACACTCTAATCACATGGTTAGTCTTTCTAACATGGCCAGCCCCTATCTTGAGTCATCTTATAAACTCTCTAGGGGCCCACCATGAGTCACTTGGTTTGCATAAAATATCTGATGTGATAGACACCCACCATGAATAGCAAAGACATCCTGATCACAAGTGTTTGGAGGTTACTCCCCAGGAACTAGGAACAAGGCCAGCCAAATTCCTTATTACACACTCATTTACTATCATAATTGGTCAGGGGCGTTTACAAAGCACCAATGGATCACCTAGATGCTGGCATATTTCTCCTACCCCCATTGTGTAATGATAGCCCTACATCTTCCTAGTGATCAGGGTCAATTATTCCCTCCAGTATGGTGACACTTTCCTTGCCATCTGGTCTTTTGGTACAAGGAAGCTGAAATGATTAGAGCAGAAGCTAGTGCTTAAAACATAATGGATTCTTACTAGATCCCCTGGTAGAAGCATCCTCATTCTGGTAACCAGGATCTCTAGACCCAATAACCCACATTTATGTGGATAGGAGGGAAAAACTCCACAAGAGGTTGACTGGGAGTGCTGGAAAGCAAGTCACTTCTTCTTTTACTTCCTTATTCCTAGACCTATGTGTTCTGCCTAATGGCACACAAATCATACAATTGATTTTGGTATATACTAGTTCCTGGAAGGCCATTTTTCATCTTTGCAGGTATAATCTTTAAGCCAGCACATCAGCTGTACCTTCAAATGGCTGTTTTATGGATTTATCATGCCAGAACTTTCTAGGTGATATGGTATATGAAAGGATCTGTAGATCCCACGATCATTTGTCAACTGTCTAGCCTATTTTGCTGAAAAGTGTGGTCCCTTTTCCAATAAAATGTTGAGGAGCATCCTGTGTCAGTAGATCAAACACTTTATAAATCCTTACATATTGCCACTGCTGAGACCCTGCAGTCAAGAGAAGTAAACCCATGCTCAGAAAATGTGTCAATCTCAGTTAACAATCATTGTTGCCTCTTCCAGGGTGAAAGGGGTCCAATGTAATCATCTTGCCACTAAGGTGCTAATCAGTTTCATTGATGGTACCCTATTAGAAGCCCAACATTGCTTTGTTGCCAGCAGGTTGAAAATTTGGCAGCATTAGTAGCTAGAATGGCTTTGGTGAGTGGGTGCCTTTGGTGGTTTGAAGCTGTATGTCCTTCAGAAAACGTGTTCTTAAACCTAATCCATCTCTGTAGCTGTGAACCATTGCAAATAGGATCTTTTGATGAGGTTACTTCAGTTAAGGTGTGCCCCACCTCAATCAGAAGGAGTCTTAATCTTATTAATGGAGTCTTTTATAAGTGGAATGAAATTTACACATATGGAGAAAATGCCACGGAGAGCAGAAGCTGAACATCAATGGAACCCAGAAGAGAACAGAGAGGCCAAGAGAGGCCACCATGTGATTGACGTGTGACAGAGCAGCCCAGGATCAAGGATCACAGCAGCCAGCCTTAGAATGCCAGTCTTCGAGAAGAAGGCATCGTCTCGATGACCCCTTGACTTACACTTTCTTTCAGCTCAAAACTGTGAGCAAATAAATTCCCATTGTTTAACCCAAGCTATTTCATGGTATTTGCTTGAGCAGTCCACGAAAGAAAAACATGGACTGTGCTGTTGGGCCTGTGCATAGCTTCATCCCTGCCACTTTGGCTGCTTTCTTCATGAAGTCATGGCTAACTGACATCAACTGGCCAAGTCATTTTGTCTGCTTGGTTGTTTAGTGCCTCTTCCATGATGGATCATCTCTGTTGAGCATTAACATACGATACAAAGACCTTCTCACTTTGTACTCAATCCTATAGGTCCATCCACATGTCTGCCACAGATCTCCTTGTCCCATGGGCTCCTAAACAACCAGTCAAGCTATTTTCCAATACCCTCTTTAAGCAAAGTAGGCCCAAATTGCAGGGACTCACTCCTTCCCAAGCTGGGTCCTGAACCTAACTTAGCAGACTTGTAAGGCTTGAAATTCAACCTTCTCCAGATCTTCTGAGATATTGCACTCATTAGAATATTTCCTTCTACTTGTACTCTATCCCGATTCACCACCAGTGAAAGTTTTAGCAGTTATACTGTCACAGTTCCCCTGAGGAGATCCTCATTGCCAACCAACAGGCAAGTGATATAGCTCCCAAATCCCATTTTAGATTCTGCTTCCTAGGATCATGCTTGTTCCAATGCCATATATTGGCTTCCCTGGGAATGAGATTCTGAAATGAGCATTTGGGTGTGGGGTTTATTAGGGAGTTCTCCTGGGAACATTATCTGTAAAGAAGTAACAAGTAGAATTGGGCATAAAAAGAGGTTGTGCTAAGATGTAGGTATAACAGATAATTCCCTAGATGGAAAACTGACATAGTGTTACTAAAAGAAAGAGGATTGTTGCTGGACAGCCCAAAGCAACAGATATCTAATATGTTTCTCTTCCCAGAAAGTATTTTCTTTTCATCTTCTTCAGATGTCTATTTTAAACAGGTTAGAAATTATGGATATATATATGTGAAATTATCTCTTCAGTACATCTTACAAACTTTTAATTTTAAGATGGCCACATTTAAAAGCTATTGCTCCTATAGTAGTGTTTTCATTTTGTTTTGTTTTGCTTGCTTTTATTTACATAAGTATCAAGCCTTTGGATTTCAATAATAGTCCACCACTTGCGGTTGGAATTTTTCTATTTACTTGTTTTTGCTTGTGGGGGAAGCCTCTCTAAGTTAATTATACTTGCTTTTCCAAGATAATAATATACTCTCAGTCTGGGATAATTAGGCAGTCTAATTAACCTTAAAAAAAGCAAAACATAGCTTTATAGTGGCTATATCCCCTTCATTAGGTTAGTTTGGCTCATCTTAACTGACATAGTTAATGTCAGTTAATATTGCTGATTTGCATAGCCTTTGCTCTGGTATTTAGCACCAAAACTTGTAATGAAAACACATTTTAGAGTACACTAGGGAATGATTTAATGGAAATTGGCTATATCACAAGCAGAGATTCTTCCAATGGGCTATCTTCATATTTACTGCAAGGCACTTAAAGGTACAATTTAAAGTGGGAAAAGCTTTTCGAGTAATCATTTTTTAATAATTAGCTTAGGAATAATTTGGAAACTATCACTTGCAGCACTTTAATAATGTAAAGTAAGCTATTTCTGGAAATGTTAATGGAAAGCAAGCTCCCTGGGGATTGCAGACACTTAAAAGATCTGTAAGAATGGCTATTAATTATGGCCCAGAAACTTCTTTATGTTGTTAGGCAATACAGTTATAAAGCAAGATAATGCCGCATTCAGATTTCATAGGATCTCTCCCATTAGAGACAAGGGTAAACTCAGCCAGCATGGAATTCAGGCATTGGTAAAAGTAGGGCATGTAATAAATAGAAGGTTCCTATACCTCTATTCCTGCGGTATCTGCATGCAGTGTCCTCTGATTTAACCAGGTGTGCAATAGTAGTATGCAGTAGATGCTTAGAATGCAATGCTCAGATACAACATATTCAAACATTCCAGTATTAATGCAACTGAAGTAAATATATTTTTCAATAACTGATTTAACCAGGTGTGCAATAGTTGTAAGCAATGGATACTTAGACTTCAATGATCGGATACACCATATTCAAACATTCTAGTATTAATACAACTTAAATAAATATATTTTTCCATGAATGCTTTTTCTTTTACTACTATATAAAAGAAAGCACACATTGCACTTATATTTCAGTGCAGAAATATGTACACTTGGGTGTGCCCCTGGCCCTTTGTGACAAGACAGAAATATTCTCTGCCTCAGCCCTCTCCTCTCCCATTCATTCCTTCTCTCATTGAATTGAGTTCTGAGAACTGCATTTGAAATGCATCTTATATAGGCCATCTTTTCTTACCAGGGCACCTCCTGCATACCCAAACGTGTGAAAGGACACCAGTTCCTGGAAATCTGATGGCTTCACCAGTCTGGGCCTTTGAAATTTATTTATTTTTTTAAAATTTTTGGCCCAGCAAGAGGTGTATAGTCTGCTTGTGGCAGGGTTTTTCTGACTTTGCTCTGGCTTCATCGTGGCTCTGACATATCATCAGCATCCCCCATGCGATCCAACGGGGCTATTTTTATGCAGCGCTTTCCATCCTACCTGGGGCTTGCTTTTTTTCAGAGAAACTCACCATGTAATCAGCTGAAGATTTAACATTGTGCAGGATACATATGTGATATTTTAATTGAGAGCCCGTAACAACCTCATGCTTCTCCTTTAGCGGTCAAGGCCCCCAAAAGAAAAAGCCTGACAACAGCTTTCAGACTGTTCTGCTTAGGTTCCAACTATTTTAAAACAAAAGAACTACGAATCCTTCTTTTCCACTCGCTTCTATCTGATATTTGCCTTCTTAATGGGGAAGCTTTTTTAAACAAGAAGGATCCTTTGCAATCATTGCTATTTGTTCTTCCCTTCCTCTACTTAGTTGCATCAAAGCCACATGATGAACTAATTAGAGATTTGTTATTTGAAAAAAAAAAAAAAAAACGTATAATTTCATTAGCAAGGGCATTGCCTCATTTCATTGCAGCCACGTCTTTGATGCCCGTGTGGAATTAAGACGATAAGGTTGAGTACTGCTCGACTGCCTTTTTTTAAGATTTTATTTATTTATTCATTTATCCCCCCCTTGCTGCTTGTGCTCGCTGGGTCAGCTAACCACGCCGTGTGGGCGGGCCTGCCTTCACCAGGAGGTCCCGGGAACCGAACCCGGGGCCTCCCACATGGTAAACGGGAGCCCTACTGATTGAGCCACAGCCGCTTCCCTTTTTAAAAAATCTTTCGACAGCGCTCGCTCGCACACAATGCACGCATGGCTGCTATCAAGGCTTATTGTAATACAGGGGACCCTCGCCGTGGCCCTTTGATAATTGGTCAAATACAGTTAGCCGGGATCAGAAAGTAGACTTAATAGGCTATAAGATTTATCAAGAGCAAGTGAAATCTGACTGAAAAAAAAATTGGAATCTTCACTGTGGAGAATGGATGTGTTCCTGCTGGGTCGAGACTTTGGTGAAATTAAGACCCTCTGCAGTCATAGGAGGGCTGCGAAAGCACCCGCTGCAGAAGCATTTAACAATGGGCAGCCTGCATTACAACGAGAAGGGGGACAGACTAGAAATGAAAGGTGAAAAAGTGAACACGCCAGCCCGTCGGTCATGGTCAGGAAACAGCTCATTTGTGAGCCCTCTCAAACACATATTTTAGAAGCAAATTGGTTTTATCTTAGTATTGTTTGAGCAAAGGTGAAAGCAGCAGGGGGAGGGAAAAATACATAAGAATCTCTGTTGTTGAGACTATAGATACATAGTCACACATCCATCCATGAGGTTCACAGGTAGTGAGCGCCTACTGTTTTTCAGGTGCTGAGGATCTCATAATAAGACAGAAGGTCTCAACTTTCATGGAGTTTATGTTTGACTGAGGAAGAAAAACATTAAACTCCTAAATATTCAAATGAATATTTTAATAAGATAATTCAGAGCAAGTAATAGACAACAAATATTTAACTAAAGGAATAAAGATAATCATATGCTATTAAAAAAAAAAACAAAAAAAAAACCTTGATGGGATAAAAAACTGGGGTGAGAGTGGGAACAGATGTCCCTAAAGATTCTGGGGCAAACCTCTTTTTAGGGGGCAGGGAATATCTCCTATGGTGTCCATTGTTCACTGCATGTGCATTTATGGAAAGTCAACTCTAAAATGGAAAAAAGGGAAATGCTGAAGAACATTTTACTAGTTATTTCTTTTCAAAGATCAAGAACTTTCCTCTAGCAAATGTCACCATTCTTTTGTCAGGTAAGATTGAAAATGCCAAGAAATTCCATTAAACACAGGCACTTACAGATTCTGTGTTATCTGAGAAGATCTGATGATCCCTGTTTTCTAGGAGTGAAGTCAGCTATGCAAATGCATAACTGCAAAATAATGAGTGAGAGCTGTATACAAAAGGATGCAAAAAGAATTGAACACTCTCAAAATTGCAACTCTGGAACTTTAAATGTGAAGAAGTTATTAAAACCAATTTATAAAGAAGTGATCACAATTATTTTTATAATATTATCAGTGCTCATTACACACTGCTCATAATCACATAGGATTAATACAGAAACCTAATTCATCCTTCACAGAGACCTTTTATTGGATATCACAGTCCATGGCAGTCTGTGTTCATTAATTTCTTCCTGGCCATGAAAGAAGGCATGGTCCAAGCCTTGAGGATCCTGCTGTTTCTCCACAAGAAGAAGCTGGCATGTGTCTTAGTTTCCTGGTACTGCTGTAACAAAATAGCACTGGAAGCCCTACACAACATAAATGCATTGTCTCACAGTTCTGTAGGCTAGGGGAGAATCCTTCCTTGCCTTCTAGCTTCTGGTGGTTTCCTGGCAATCCTTGGGCTTCAATTTCAATTTCTCCCCTGTGTCTCTCTCTATCCAGTTCTCTTCTTTTATAAAGACAGCAGACTTATTGTATCAGGGCCCACCTTAATCCAGTTTAGCCTCATAACCAAGAACATCTTCAAAAACCCCATTTCCAAATAAGGTCACATTCACAGGACCGAGGCTTGGGACTTGAACGTGTCTCAGAGGAGTTGACCCTTGGGCTGTTGAAGAGGTAGAAGTTAGCCAGGTGGAACAGTGCAGGAGTCCATTCCTGGACAAGAGAAGAGAAGGGCTAGTGGTACATTCAAGCAAGTGCAGATATTTTGGTATGGCTGGATTAAGGTGATGAGCTGGTAGAGAAAGATGAAGGCTATTGTCATTGCCCAAGTAAGAGGTGATAAATCCCAAACTAAGGCAAGCAAAGGAAATACAGTGATGGGACAGATTGAGGCATGTTAGATTCAGGGGGCTTCCGGTTCTGACTGAGGGTTTTTGTAGGGCACATGCTATGGCTTCTAGTGATGCCAGTACAAGGTTGGCAATACTGCAGTGAACAGATATTTAGGTACCTGCAAGTCTGACCTTACCTGAAGCCCTTATCAGTAAGGTTCAGTGAGATTCAGTGCTTTAATCAGGAGACTGTGTAATCCATTCACTGTACAGACCCAAGGCATGAATGGAATTTTCCAAAAGCAGCAGAACTTCATACTGGGTAGCCATCATGCCCATTCTGGAATGAAAAATTAATAAGCTCCTGGAATTGTTCATTATGAGATCTGAGTAAAGAAAAGATAATTAAATCTCCAAGTGATGGACTTGCTGATTCCTCTAATTCAGAATGATTAAAATCAGCTAGTCAAGGGCACATAAAGGGCTCCCATCTCCCCCGCCTTCTTGCTCTGAGTTTAGGATGTCTTTAGGGTACTTGGAAGACATGACCAGACCTTCCTGTTCACTCTGACATGATTCTACTTGGGGCACCAACTGTGGGGGTGCTCAGTGGACCACGGTGCTGCCCCATTGCCCAGCAGCCTGGGTTCCCAGCAGCACAGGTGGCCTCAGGGTCCGTCTAAAGCTCTGAATAGCCCATTCTCTCTTTCATTTCTCATTCACCATGTCTTATTTAAATGCTTTCCTATGCCTTTTTAAAATCTAAAGTACAGTCAAAGCATGTGGAGAACTGTATAACCAAAGTGGCTATGATTCTTAATACACACACATGCAAAAAAAAATAGAAAAGGAAAGAGCAGAATGGCAGGGGTCAGACTATTAAAAAGAATTATCTATTGAATCTTGATTTCCTTCTTTCAGGTTCTTCCCCATCAGCACCAAGGATTTTCATAAAGACTTGAAAAACCTGCCTCTCTTTTACGCCACAGATCCCAATGAGTAGATTCCCTCTGAAGGTGGGTGGCTTTTTGTTGTATTGTGAAGGAGGAGGGGAGAACGTTCTTCACTGGGAGGCTGTTTTCATTTCTCCCTTTGGGCAGTTTGTTGGAACAGAAGATGGGAGGTGGGGGTGGTTGGCATCTCTTTCCTTACATCCCAGGAACCTCCTTTCCTGTCTCCATACAGATGGGTCTGCTGAAGACCCTCTTCCCCCTAACAAACCCGACACTCCTCACTTTTCCAATCAATCCTCTCAGGACTGAATGTATATTAATGATACTCTCTCTCCCCAAGAGAAGTATGGGGCTTAGGAAAACACATGGGCTTATCCAGTCGTTCTCTTCTTCCCTTCCTTCTTCTCCTCTCTCCTGTCTCCATTGATGTAAGGCATTGGACCTGGTGCCTTTGGGAGAATTCCTAGGCCCTTACATTATCCTCGCTGCTCTCCATACCAGGTCAGGTCTTTTCCTGGGCCTAGACTTTCATCCTGTGGCCTTGTCTAGGACTTAGGTCTCTCCTTTTGAGACCCCAGTGCTTTTGGCAAGTCTCTGATGTCCAACTAGTGCTCCCTATTACCTTTTCTGGGTTTCTCCCTACATTCACAGACTCCTTGGGCACTTGCCTTCCACCTCCCATGGTCAGGCTTTCCATAATAGCAGCCACCATCCAAGACCCCCACATTGGTGGCCTTGGCTTTCTGAGTGCTAATAAAGCTCACCCCCCATTCCCCTTCTGAACTCTCTTGGCTGACTCAGCACTGGGACTCTAAGTTTCCAGCATCTTCTTCCAGGTTTAGTGTCTGTGGAAGGACAAATGCCCCCTCCCTGACATTCTCTTCCCATGCCCCAGGGAACATGGCTTCTTTATTTGGCTTTCAGGATCCCAGTTCTAAGGTGTAGGATGAGAATACAGAAAGTAGTAAAGGGGATTTGGATCAAAAGATTTTTGCATTTCAGTGGGAATTTGCCCTGTGCCCTTCTAATTCATTATCCATTTTCCACTCTCCTTTGATCAAGATGCAAAGTGATTCTCACATGTATTGAGTGCACTGAATTTTGTACCTCCAAAAGATATGTTGAAGTTCTAATCCCCGGTACCTGTGAAATGACATGTCTTGGAAATAGGGTCTTTGCAGATGTAATTGGGTCGAGATGTGGTCATGCTGGATTAGAGTGGGCTTCAAATCCAGTGGGAAGTGCCCTTATAAGGCCATTTGAAGACACAGAGAGACACTCCAGAAAACTCCATAAAATGACGGAGGCGGTGACTGGAGTGGTACCTGTACCAGCCCAGGGTCAAGGCTTGCCAACAATCACCCAAAGCTAGGAGAGGCAAGGACAGAGTTTTCCTCAGGAGCTTTGAAGGAAGCATGGTGCTGCAGAGACATTGATTTCAGGTTTTAGCTGCCAGAACTGTGAGAGAATAAATTTCTGTTGTTCTAAGCCATCTCATTTCTGGCAATATGTTACAATATGCCACAGGAAATGAATACGTGCATTTACCTGTTGTGAAGGAAAACGCAGGACAGGCACTCTGAGCGGCATCCACCTTCTCGAGCTTTCCGGCCACTTGAAGAAGAGAACATGCCACAGTAAGAGGACCTGTGCTCCAGCCCCCACCTTGCCACTTCCTGGTTATGTGGCTTAAGACAGTTTATTTCACCTTGATGGTCCTGAGTGACCTCATCTGTAAAATAGAATTAATGGTGTTTGTTTTCCCGGAGGTGTTTTGAGTCTTTGATTACTGTAAGTGAAACTTATTTGCACACTATAAGGGATTAATACAATATAAGGTTTTAAGAATTTATATATATATATTTATCATTAAAACAATCATCACAACACAATATGGGAAGAGGGGAAAAGGGAGACACTGAGTTATTATCCCAAGAGAGTCTTAGCACTGCAAGAAACAAGCTTCAAGAATTACAAGGACAGCTAGATTTAATCAGGAGTCCCTACAAAAGCAATCAAGATCAAATGAACTGTAATTATGGTAATCAGTTCATGAACTTTAATGTCGTGTTCCTAATTTCAAATATTATGAAGTCCTGTATAGTGACTCAATCTGTCATTACAAAGATAATAAAATTTTCATGTCTGATGGCATGTATTCTGTTTGACTAAAAATTTGTCATTCTTTTTCATCAGAAGCTTCGTTAGGGTCACCAATTTTTTTTTTTTTTTTTTTTTTTAATTAAAGTGAATGAATCCTATGAATGCTAACATGTAGTATTTTGAATAATAGATTTAGTATAACTGGTTAAAAAAGTTCCCTTCACATTTCTCTTTAAAGGTGACTCAGAGAAGCCCACCACAATCCCCAAATTAAATGAAGATCTCTAGTTATAACCTCCGTGACGAGCTAGAGTCTTGCTGCAGCATGTTCCAATCTGTAGTTCTATTTTTATTTTTGTGGTTGTTTGTTTAGTGCTTGTTTCCCTCCTCCCCCCACCTAGAGTGGAACACATAGATGATATGACTGTGATTCACATGGCCCAGCACATGTCACTTAAAATAGAACCCCCCCTTACCCCATGCCCTCTGAGGCACTATGTAAATTGGCCTCTGCTTTCTCCCTCGGAACGCTTTTCCTCCAGATTTTGCCTGGCTGTTTTCCATGCAAAATGTCATCCAAATGTCACTGCCTTAACGAAGCTTCCCTGACCTAATTTATCGAAAATAGAACTCTCTTCCCTCAGCACTTTTAATCCCATTCCTTCTTCTATTTTCTTTAGTGCACTCTTCACTCTATGAATTATCTTTCTTATATACATAGGTTTGTTCTTATGACTGTACGTATTTGTATAATTGTTTATTACCTATGTTCTCCTCGGGAGTAAGATCTTTGACAGAAGGACTCTATCTTACTTGACTTGTTTACTTCTTTATCATTAAGGACTAAAAGACAGAGCCTGGTATTTGTAGGCACACAATAAATAGTTGTTGAATAAACAAATAATTATTTGATGATTGAAAGTATAGGTCAAATGAATGAAACTTTTAATCAATAAATTCATTTTATAACAATTGGTTTATTCAGATACAAGAAAGTTTTTTTAAAAAATTTGCAGCCAGTTGCTTTGGCACTGCATAAAATAGGATTCTTCTAGAAACTGGGTTTCCCCTGGGTGTCAACTTGTCAAAGCAAACACGACTTCTCAAGTAGATGTGAACCACATTCAGAAATAAGGTAAAGGCACTGATGCCACTGGGCTTGGGTGTCCCTCATTCCCTTTTGGTTCCTGAGCATTCCTGAGACAGAAGTGGCTCCTGATTTCTTAGTTAGAATTCTGTCTCCAGTGTTTTGTCCGTGTACTCTAAGCCCCTCTCTAAAGGATTCTCCTTACGTAGCTTATTTGTAATGAGAAATAAAGGGCAGAATTAATGCCTTGGTGGCCTTCAGGTGTTTTACCTGGATTTATTGTGAATGTAAGTTCTATGTTGGTACTGAGCCCTGTCCTTTGCTTTCTTCTTCTCTTCTGATATCTGGGACCACATTGTCCTCAGCTGAAGACATGGCTCTGCTTCAAACCCTGGGAAAATCCCCTTGGCAAGAGGTGGAGACTTAAAGAGTTCTAGCTCATCATTTTGGACTCCAACACTAAGTCAGATTTTCTTCTTGAATTTTCTTCACTTTGGGGTCCAGACTGGTCACTTCATTTTTCAAGGATTCCACTACTTTGCTGGGTTTATTTGTTGATGATATATCCCTTCACTCCCTGGAAACTTCCCGATGCTAATGCTTTGCTAGGAGCATCTCTAGATATCCCTTCTGCATTGGCTGTATCTGCATTTTTTCCATGGAACTTGGTCACCTATTGTTATTTCTATCATAGCACTTCCACAGTGAATGCTTTTTAAAAATTTAATTCCCAGTAATTTAAATGTTCCTTTATTTGACATTATTTCAATAGCAGTAAAATAGTAATGATATATATATTACCCTTCTGAAAATTCTGCCAACATTCTTAGATATGATTTAATTTCTATATTCATTTTATACACATCAGCTGTATCATAAATTGGATATGATATTCTTTTTAAATAATGATTTATTGAGATACAATTAACATATTATAACACACAATTAACATTATAACACATTATAATATTATAATAATATACTCTTTTAAAGTGTACTTTTTGGTGGTGTGTAATATATTCACAAACTTGTGCATCAATCCCCTCATTCCAAATTCCTTTTATCACTCAAAAAGGAATCCTATATCTATTAACAGTCACTGCCCTTGTTCCCTTGCCCTCCCCTCACCCCATCCCCAGCCTCTAACAACCACTCATATAATTCTTTTCTCTATGGATTTGCCAATTCTAGATATTTCATGTTAATGGAATCACACACTATGTGGCCCTTCATGACTGGCTTCTTTCACTTAGCATAGTGCTTTTAAGGAGCATCTATATTGTAGCATGTATGAGAATTTCACTCCGTTTTGTGGCTGAATCATATTCCATGGTGAGGATAGATCACATTTTGCTCATCCATTTATTAGGTTATGAACATTTAGGTGGTTTTGATTGTTTGGCGGTTATGAATAATGCTCCTGTGAACATCTGTGTGCAAGCTTTTGTGTGAACATGCATTGTCAATTTTCTTAGGTATATAAAAACTAGGAGTGGAAATACTGGATCAAATGGTAATTCTATGTTTACACTTTTGAGGAGCTGCCTGTTTTCCAAAATGACTGCATAATTATATTTTCCCACCAGCATTGTATGAAGGTTCTGATTTTGCCGCATCCTCACTCCATTTGTTATTATATATCTTTGTAATTTGTAGCTCATGGCTTTGATTTGCATTTCCCTAATGGCTAATGATGTTGAGCATATATTCATGTGTTTGTTGGTCATTTGTATGTATTCTTTGTAGATATGTCTATGTGAGATATTCACCCATTTTAAAATTGAGTTGTTTATCTTTTGCTGTTGGAGTGTAAGAGTTCTTTATATATTCTGGATACAAATCCCTTATCAGATATATGATTTTCAAATATTTTCTCCCCTTCAGTGTGTTGTATATTCACTTGCTTGATGGTGTCTACTGAAGCACAGATATTTTTTTTTTTAAATTTTAATTTATTTTTATTGTGGGTAAAAATCAAAATTCTCACAATACATACAAACATTTGCAAAACGATATATAAATATATATGCATATATGTGTATTTGCTTACAAAAATGTTATTTATATACATATATACATATATTTTAAGAGGTGCTTAGATTACCCAAAATATTACACGGAACCCACTGGGATTCCCATGTTGCCCACCTCCCACACCTCCCACCACATCCCACACAAACATCTCCCACAAGTGTGGCCCACCACCCTCAATGAACTTACACATCCTGGAGCCTTGCCACCAACCATAGACCACAGTTCACACCATAGACCACACTCTCTCCCACTCAGTTCTGAGTGGTGTGTGCTTTAATTTTAATAAAGCCCAGGTTATCTATTTTTCTTTTGTTGCTTGTGCTGTTGGTGTCATATCTAAAAAACCACTGCTTAAGCCAAGGTAATGAGTATTTATTCCTATCTTTTATTCTAAGAGTTTTATAATGTCAGGTCTTACATTTGGTGTACTATCCATTTTGATGTTAATTTTTGTATATGGTATGAGGTAATAGCCCAACTTCATTCTTTTGTATGTGGCTATCCAGTTGTCCTAAAACCATCTGTTGGACTATTCTATTTCTATTAACTTGTCTTGGCATGCTTGTCAAAAATCAATTGAGCATATGGTTTATAAATGTGATTGTGGTTGAAAAGGGGTAGACTAGGGCTGTAAATGTCAACTGAAAGAAAGCTAGAGAATAATCTAGGGACTGAATAACAAAGTGAACCTGGAGGTGGAAAAAGATAATGGTTAATAATACAAATACAAAAATATTCTTCTATGAACTAGAACAAATATATGTCACCATTACAAGGCAGTAAGAATATAGTGATGCATAGGAAAATACAATTAATGTAACTTATGGACTATAATTAATAGCAATATTGTAATATTCTTGCATCATTGTCAAAGAAGTTACACTATCAACACTAAGGGTCAATAGTAGGGTGGTATGGAACTTTTTCTTTGGACTGAGGAAAATGTTCAAAGGTTTACTGGGCCAATGACAGTACAACCCTGTGATGAAAGTGAGAACCACTAAGTGTACACTTTCAATAGAGTGTACAAGGTGTGGGATTGTATAACACAGTGAACCATGTGGTAGAAGATGGACTGTGGTTAACAGTACAAATATAAGAGTGTTCTCTCATGAACTAGAACAAATATACAATACTAACACATAGTGTTAATTATGGGTGTATGGAAAAAAATATACAGAGTGTACGCTATGGGCCATAGTTAGTGATAATACTCTGATCATGTTCTATCATAATCTGAAGCAAATGTTCCACAACAATGGGAAGTGTTGGTGGAGGGGTGATGTATGGGAATTCTGCACATTATGCATGATTGTTTTGTAAGCTCACAAATTCTCTACTAAAAAGTATAAAATAAAAATATTAATTGAGCATAAATTTGAGGGTTTATTTCTGGACTCATTTCTATTCTATGGATCTATATGTCTATCCTTGTGTCAGGACAACACTGTCTTGATTACTGTCTAGATTTGTAGTAAGTTTTGAAATGAGGATGTATGCATCCTCCAATTTTGTTCTATTTCAAGATTATTTGACTATATTGCATTCCTTGGATGTCCATATGGATTTTAGGATCAGCTTTCAATTTTTGCAAAGAAGCCAGGTATGAAAGGGCATATATCAAACTGTAAATCACTTTGAAGAGCACTGTCATCTTAACAATAAGTTTTCTGATCCATGAAGATAGAAAGTCTCTCCATTTAGTTAGATCTTCTTTAATTTCTTCTAATACTGCTTTGTAGTTTTCAAAGTAAATGTCATGCACTTCTTCAGTTAAACATTTTCCTAAACATTTTACTGTTTTTGATATTATGGCCAATTTATTTTCCTTAGTTTTATTTTAGATTTTTTTTTTTGCTAATTATAGAAACACACTTGGTTTTTGTATTTAGATCCTGTATAGACAGTGTATTCTAACCACATATTTTATTGTTTGGACTCCTCATTTAGATCATAAGCCCTTTGAAAGAAGATAAACTGTTTTGTTTTTGATGAATATTCAGAATCTAGTACAATGACTGTATATTGGTCAGTCAAAGGGGTGCTGATTCAAAAGGAGGGAAACATGAGTCATGTGACCCCCATGGTTCTGAAAACCTGTAGGGCACACTTCATTAGATTTCAATGTCTGAGAGTCATTCTAAGATGATGATTTCTTCTCCCTGGGGCCTTATGGGGTCCCACCTTTTCCACAGGCTTGCCCAATGGCCATTTTTTTTGTTCTACCCTCCTCAAGCATCTGGGTGGTGACCAAACTACAGACCTCACCCTCCCAGAGCATTGGGGTGATTGCCACACTTTACCCAATCTTGGGGTTAGAATCTTAATCCCCCTAGTACAGTGAATTGAAGACAATATCCTCCCTAACCTTTGGCATACAGGCCCCAACCCTCTCAGAACACTGGGTTGGCTAACTGGCCTTCCCCAATCCAGAGAGAACAGGCCCACCCCTCTCAGACCTATGGGGTGGTGACCTTGACCTCCCTAAACCTTGAGGAATGTGCTTCACCCTCTCTGTACCCTGGGGTGGCAATACTTTCCCTGAATAGTGAGCAGAAACATCCACTCTCTTCAACTTCTGGGGCAAATTCACCCTCTCTGTACACATGGGTGGGTTTCCTCTCTTGGCCCAAGGTGATGTCTTAATTCCAGATCTCAGCTTCCATGGTTTTCCTCTTAAAGCTGTTTCTCCTTCAATCTCTCCTTTCCATGTCCCATTTAATCCAGGCTGACAGTGATTTTGTTCATACAGCTCTCTGAAAAAGTTTGTTGGTTTAGTATGCAGGAAGCAAGGGTCCAAGCCATCAGACAGTAAGATTTTCCACAAGTCTTTCCTAGATAACTGCATTTTTTATCCTGATTTACAAGTTCCAAGTTTAGTCATGTCCTCAAATGGAACATTGTCTGGGGACTTGATTTCCAGAGGTTTGGCATTTCCAGAATCAGTTTCTGGTTTCATTGTGCCCAACGGTTCAGTCCTTGGCTTATGTCTATCATCTAGCATTTTACTGTAAACTGCAAGGAGAAGCCAAGCCACATTCTCTGAGTTTACTTTGAAAAGTTCTTCTGCTAAATGCCCAGACTCGCCATTTTCAAATTCTGTCTTCCCTAAAACATCAGGAGTCAATCTTGCTAAATTCTCTGCAACTTTGAAACACAGATAACCTTTCCTCCAGTTTCCAGTAAGAGTTTCATCATTTACTTCTAAGGCATCATAAAATGTTTCTTCAAAGAACTCTAGGCTTATTCTATCAAACATCTCAAAATTCCTCCGAAAAATACCCCTTACCCATTTATAAAACCATTCCAGCATTTTGGTAATTGCAAAAACACTACCCCACTCCTGGTATGAAATTCTTTATTAGTCAGACAAAAGGGTGCTGATGCAAAGTACCAGAAATCTTTTGGGTTTTATAAAGGGTATTTATTTGGAGGTAGAAGCTTACAGTTACCAGGCCATAAAGCATAAGTTACTTCCCTCACCAAAGTCTGTTGCCACGTGTTGGAGCAAGATGGCTGCCAATGTCTGCAAGGGTTCAGCCTTCCTCTTCCCTTCAGGCTCCATGATCCCAGCTTCTTCCAATATCAGCTGTAGGCTGGGATAAGTCTCGTCTCTCTCCAGGGGCTCGTTTCTCTCTGGGCTCAGCTGCTCTGTTCTCTCTGCAAAGTCAGCTGTAGACTATCAGTCTCTTTCTTCCTGGGGCCTCTGCCGCGTCTATGGAGCCACCTCTATTCCTCTGTGTTCTTCTCCTGTGTATTTTATTCCCAGGGCTCCAGCTCAAAAACTCCAACTAACTCCTCTGCCTTGTTTTCTCTGTAAGTCCCTGCCCCCTTCGCAGGGACTTGACATCCTACTGACATGGCCCAATCAAAGCCTTAATCATAATTTAATCAGGTAAGAGTGAAACCTCTGAATCCAATACAATCTAATGTACCCAGAGGAACAGACCAATTTACAAACATAATCCAATATCTCTTTTTGGAATTCATAAAAAAAACAAAAACAAAAAAACCGCTACAGACTGGGACATAGTTTGCACTCTAGAATATGGTGACTGTTTAAAAAAATTTTTTTTTAATTTTTAATTTTTTTAAACTTTATTTTGTACACTTAATAATTGAAAATATAAACAATTTAAAATAAAAAGAACCAGTTGAATAAAAACATACATCTCTCAATTAAATGTACTGGATGCATATAAATTTTTTAAAATCATACAATATGTTACACAATATATTTGGTTCATAATAATGCAGTCATACAGTATTTGTCCTTTTGTATCTGGCTTGCTTTGCTCAACGTAATGCCTTCCAGGTTCATCCATGTTGTCATATGCTTTATGACCTCATTTCTTTTTATAGCTGCATAATATTCCTTCGTGTGAGTATACCACAATTTGTTTATCCATTCATCGGTTGATGGGTACCTGGGATGTTTTCTACTTTTGGCAATCATGAATAATGCCGCTATGAACATTGGTGTGCAGGTGTCTGTTCGTGTCACTTGTCTCAGTTCTTCTGGGTATATATCCAGTAGTGATATTGCAGGGTCGCATGTCAAGTCTATATTCAGCTTCTTTAGGAACTGCCAAACAGTCTTCCACAGTGGCTGTACCATTATGCATTCCCACCAACAGTGAATAAGTGTTCCTATCTCTCTACATCCTCTCCAACACTTTTAGTTCTCTATCTTTTTAATAGTGGCCATTCTGCAATGAGAAAACTACATTCTCATTGTAGTTTTGATTTACATTTCCCTAATCATCAGTGATGTTGCGCATTTCTTCATGTGCTATTTTTGACATTTGTATTACTTCTTAGGACAAATTTCTATTCAAGTCTTTTGCCCATTTTTTAATTGGGTTGTTTGTCTTTTTATTGTTGAGTTGTAACATCTCTTTACATATCCTGGATATAAAATCTTTATCAAATTGTGATTTCCAAATATTTTCTCTCATTGACTTGGCTGTCTTTTCATCCTTTGACAAAGTCCTCTGAGGTTCAAAGGTGTTTAATTTTGAGGAGGTCCCAGGTATCTATTTTTTTCTTTTGTTGCCATGCTTTGGTAGTAAGGTCCAAGAAACCACCACCTACTACAAGGTCTTGAAGATGTTTCCCTACATTTTCTTCCAGTAGTTTTATGGTCCTGGATTTTATATTTAGGTGTTTGATCCATTTTGAGTTGATTCTTGTATAGGGGGTAAGATAGGGGTCCTCTTTCATTCTTTTGATTACAGATATCCAGTTGTTCCAGCACCATTTTTTGAAAAGACTGTTTTGTCCCATTATCATTAACTTGGTAGGTTTGTCAAAAACCAGTTGACTGTATAGGTGAAGGTTTATTTCTGGATTCTTAATTCTATTCCACTGATCAATGTGTCTATCTTTATGCCAGTACCATGCTGTCTTGACCACTGTAGCTTTGTAATATGTTTCAAGGTCAGGTGGTGAAATTCCTTCCACATTGCTCTTCTTTTTTAGAATGCTTTTGGCTATTCAGGTGCACTTTCCCTTCCAAATGAATTTGGTAATTGCCTTTTATAATTCTGTTAAGTAAGCTGTTGGGATTTTGATTGATATTGCTTTGAATCTATAAATCAGTTTGGGTAAGATTAGCACCTTCCTGATATTTATTCTTTCAATCCATGAGCACAGGATGTCTTCTCATTTGTTTAGTTCTTTTAAAATTTCTTTTAGCATTGTTTTGTAGTTTTCTGCATATAGGTCCTGTACTTCTTTGGTTTAATTAATCATTAGGTATTTGAGTCTTATTGTTGCTATTGAAAATAGAATTTTCCCCTTGATTTCCTCCTCAGATTGTTCTATACTAGTATATAAAAACATTACTGATTTTTGTATGTTGGTCTTATATCCTGCCACTTTGCTGAACTCATTTATTAGCTCAAATAGCTTTGTCGTGGATACTTCAGAATTTTCTAAGTACTGGATCATGTCTTCCGCAAACAGTAAGAGTTTTACTTCCTCTTTTCCTATTTGGATGCCTTTAATTTTTTTTCTTGTCTAATTGCCCTAGCTAGAACTTCTAGTAGAATATTGAATAACAATGGGAACACTGGGCATCCTTGTCTTGTTCCCAATCTTAGAGGGAAAGCTTCCAACCTTTCCCTGTTGAGTACGATGTTGGCTGTGGGTTTTACATATACGACTTTTATCATATTGAGGAATTTTCCCTTTATTCTTATCTTTTGAAGTGTTTGTATCAAAAAAGTATGCTGGATTTTGTCAAATGCCTTTTCTACGTCAATTGAGATTATCGTGTGATTTTTTCCTTCAATTTGTTAATATGGTGCATTATGTTTGATTTTCTTATGTTGAACCAGCCTTGCATACCACGAGCAAATCCCACTTGGTTGTGATGTATAAATCTTTTGATATGGTGTTGGATTCGATTTGCAAATATTTTCTTGAGAATTTTTGCATCTGTGTTCATTAGAGAGATTGATCTGTAATTTTCCTTTCTTGTAGTATTTTTATTTGGCTTTGGTATTAGGGTAAAGTTGGCTTCATAAAATGTGTTGGGTAATTTTCCTTCCTCTTCAATTTTTTGGAAGTGTTTAAACAGGATTGGTGTTAATTCTTTTTGAAATGCCTTGTCGAAGTCACCTGTGAAGCCATCTGGTCCTGGACTTTTCTTTGTTGGTAGATTTTTTATGACATATTTAATCTCTTTAAATGTGATTGGTTTGTTAAGTTCTTGTATTTCTTGTAGCGTCAGTGTAGGTTGTTTGTGCATTTCTAGGAATTTGTTCATTTCATCTAGGTTGTCTGTTGGCATACAGTTTCCCATAATATCCTCTTATGATTCTTTTATTTTTACAGGGTCAGTTACAACTTCCCCCCTTTCATTTCTGACTGTATTTATTTGCATCTTCTGTCTTTTTCCCTTTGTTAGTCTAGGGGCTTGTCAATTTTATTGATCTTCTCAAAGAATCAGCTTTTGGTTTTGTTGATTTTCTCTTTTGTTTTTTTGTTCTCAGTTTCATTTATTTTTGCTCTAATCTTTATTATTTCTTTCCTTTTGCTTGCTTTGAGATTGGTTTGCTGTTCTTTTCTTATTTCTCTAGTTGTTCAGTTAAGTCTTTGAGTTTAGCTCTTTCTTGCTTTTTAATATAGGCATTTGGGGCTATAAATTTCCCTCTCAAGACTGCCTTCATTGTATCTCATA
The DNA here is from genome assembly GCA_026826555.1 of Tolypeutes matacus. Lineage (NCBI taxonomy): Eukaryota > Metazoa > Chordata > Mammalia > Cingulata > Chlamyphoridae > Tolypeutes > Tolypeutes matacus. The sequence goes on from JAKSZT010054540.1 coordinate 8,235,160, forward strand.
TGTTTTGATACATTGTGTTCTTGTTTTCATTTGTCTCAATATATATACTGATTTCACTTGTAATTTCTTCTTTGACCTGCTGATTATTTAGGAGTGTGTTGTTCAGCCTCCACACATTTGAGGATTTACTTTTTCCTGTTATTATTGATATCCAGTTTTTCATTCCATTATGATTGGAGAATGCACTTTGTATAATTTCAGTCTATTTATTGAGAGCTTCATTGTACCTTCACATGGGGTCTATACTGGAGAAAGATCCATGGGCACTTGAGAAGAATGTATAACCCACTGAATTTGGACACAGTGTTCTGTATATATCTGTTAGGTCTAACTTGTTTATTATATTGTTCAAGTGTTCTGTTTCCTTGTTGATCTTCTGTCTAGTTGTTCTATCTATTGATGTGAGTGGGGTGTTGAAGTCTCCAGTGATTGTTGTTGAGATGTCTATTTCTTCCTTCAGTTTTCCAAGAGTTTGTCTCATGTATTATGGGGCACCCTGGTTAGGTGCATGGATATTTATGACTGTTATATCTTCCTGGTGGATTGTCCCTTTTATTAATATTTAATGGCCTTCTGTATCTCTTATAACTTTTTTGCATTTAAAGTCTGTTTTGTCTGATATTAGTATAGCTACCCCTTTTTTGGTTACTCTTTTTTGGTTACTATTCGTGTGGAGTATCTTTCTCCATCCTTTCACTTTCAGTCATTTTGTATCCCTGAGACTAAGCAGCATATGGATGGCTCATGTTTTTTATCCATTCTTTCGGCCTGTATCTTTTGATTGGGGAGTTTAATCCATTCATACTCAATGATATTACAGTAAATGCACTATATACTTCCTCCATTTTATTCTTTGGTTTTCATATGTCATATCATACTTTTGTCTGTCTTTTTACTCTTTTGGTTATCCTTTCTGCTATTCTTTCTTCTATAGTCTCCTCCAAGCCTCTCTCTCCTGTCTTCTTTCTGGTTCAAAGGTTTCCTTAAATATTTCCTGCAAAGGTGGATTCCTTTTTGCAAACTCTCTTAGTTTCTGTTTGTTTGTGAATATTTTATACTCACCTTCATATCTGAAGGACAATTTTGCTGGATAAAGAATTCTTGGCTGGCAGTTTTTCTCTTTCAGTATCCTAATTGTATCATACGACTGTCTTCTTGCCTCCATGGTTTCTGAAGAGAAATCTGCTCTAAGTCTTATTGCATGTCACTGCTATGAGATGGTGTGCTTCCCCCTTGCTGTTCTGAAAGTTTTCTCTTTCTCTTTGACATTTGACACTCTGAGTAGTATGTGTCTTGGGGTAGGTTTATTCAGATTTATTCTGATTGGGGTACAGTGCACTTCTTGGACATGTAAATTCATTTCTGTCATGAGAGTTGGGAATTTTTAAGCTATTACTTCTTCAAATACTCTTTATGCCCCTTTTACCTTCTCTTCTCCTTCTGGAAATCCCATGACATGTATGTTGTTGTGTTTCAGGTTGTCATTCAACTCTCTGAGCCCCTGCTCAATTTTTTCCATTCTTTTCTCTCTCTGTTCTTTTCTCTCTTCAATTTTAGCTGTTCTGTGTTTGATACCATTTATTCTTTCTTCTATCACTTCGAGTCTGCTGCTGTATGCCTCTAATTTATTTTTGATCTCACCTATTGTGCCTTTCCTTCCCATGAGCTCTGTTACTTTTCTGTTCAGAATTTCAAATCCTTCTTTGCACTTGCTCAATGTCTTCTTGATGTCATTTATCTCTTTAACCTTATTGTTTTTCAATTCATTAATTTGATTTTGGAAGTTTGCACGCATCTTGCTGATTAGCTCTCTCAAATTCTGGATCTCTTCTGGGGCTTTGATATAATCCTTTTCTTGGGCCATGTCTTCTATTTTCTTAGTATGGCTCATAATTTTTTTGCTGTTATCTAGGCATCTGATTAAGATGTAGTTTACTCAGATGTTCACTTTCTTTCTCTCTGTGTGTTACCACTGATTTTTGATTCTTGGCTTGAAATGGATTGTTAGGATTGTCACTGCTGTTTGCTCAAAATTGGGCAATGGACCCAGTAATTTGTATGATTCGTTTCCAGGGCCTTGGGGAGGGAGGCTGGAGAGGCCAGGAAAGGCCTCTCTTACTTATTTTTAATTTTCTTACATGCAATTCATTGGTCTGCCAACAGATGGCACTCTTTGGCAGCTCTCAGTTCAATGCTTTGTATTTGTTGCAACACAGGCTGGATCAATGTGATAAAGCTTCCTGTCTGAAGGCTAGGAGCCTTGTAATTCAAACTTTCTCTGAGATAGTTCCCCAGCCTTCTCTGGTAGCCCCCTCCCTTTTCCTGGCTAGGAAATATTTCCACGCCCCTATGAGTTCTCAACAATCAGTCCTGGTTAGTAGAGGAGGAGATTGGGAGGGTCATGTATCATTAGCCCCTTGTGGGCTCCCAAGGCAAACAATGGTACAGCCCCACCCAGCCTGGAAGGGCTGGTAAGACACAACAGATGAAGTTTGTGAGTCAAAAGCTTAGTCAGCCTTAGGCTATGTCCCTCTCTCTCCCCTCTCCTGGGGTGGTAGATCTCTGGAAACCCCTTTGTCTGTAGCCACAGGCCCAGGGTCCTGAGAATTCTGAAGTGTCTTTAGTGTGGGGGATGGTGCCAGCAGCAATAGCTGCTGGTTTCAACTCATAGTTCCATCATTGCGATTTCCCTCTTTTGTCCCTTTCTCCTCTGGGTGATGTCCAGCCTTAGCCTGGTGTCCTAAACCCTAGAAGATCTTTTTGTAGGCTGTTTCAGCATGTCCTCTAGCTATTTTTCTGGAGGAGAAGAAAGTCCTGTGTCTTTCTAGTCCATCATCTTCCCGGAAGGTGACTATTAAGCGAACAAATGTTTATAGAATCTGTTCCATCTTTATAACACAGTGGAGATAGTTCTGGGGAGTACAAGGAAGTATAAATGCATAGTTTCTCCCAGAAGGGGCTTAACTAAAACTTGTTAGAAATTATATTTAACTTAGGACATACATGGAATAAAATTATGACCCTTACCCCCACTCATTTTTATGATCCATACCCAATAATGCTATTCTTCCCCTTCTGGATCACATTTGCTGTGCTCAAATAATTTCATGCAACTTAGGTTTTCTGGTCTTAGTGCTGCAATGATTGACATTAAAACACTGTTGTCCTGATTTGCTACCAGTCTTGGTATCCTTTTCATTTTCAAGTAGGAAAGCCTATAAAAGGCAATGCTTAACTGAGAGTAAGACTAAGTGACCATGTAGGATCACTTCAACTCTAATCTTTCATGAATATTAAAGTAGTGGGTCCTCAGGCATGGATGCACTTTAGCCAAGGATGTATTTCTTTTTTATTGAATTTATCAAACATTTAGAACCATTCAGTGCAACAACCCATATGGTTTACCTATAAACATGACTGTTGTTGACTAGTGCTCTGTGTACCTGTGGCCCTATAACCTATCCAGAGCCATCACAGTGGAGGGTATGCAGACCCTGTTCTCAGCATCGTGTTAAAAATATCTCAGTAGTAGTAGAAGAGTTGCCCCTATATATTGGGTCTTTTCATTTAATTTTTATACTGCTAGGTATATGTATGACATGTTTCTGACCACACATTTGATTAGTTTATTCTATGTAGACAAAATCTCAGTACCTTTCAGTGGAAATAAATTAGCATTTGAAGAAATAACTTGAAAGGCAGAGCCACCTTTATTACATTTTTTGAACAAACTACAGATTGTTGGCCTGATTACATCTTTCATATTGTCTAGAATTATGGGACTAATTTTTAATTTTCCTTTTCTAGTCTGAGCATCAAAACATTAATCCAATGTGATATAATTTGCCATCAAAAATAAAATCATTGCATTGATGCAAATTGGACAGCATTTTATTTAATGGGGACTACAGAGAGATGTTTCTGAGAACTTCAAAATTGGTGAGAATTCTAAGAGTGACACTGGAAAAAATCTGCTTATCATAAGTCATATGCAGAATGGTGTGAATGAGTGTGTGTTGAAGGATTTGGGAACAACTAAAACTTTAATCAAAGTTTTCTGGAAATTGTCTCAGTAAGGCAGTATGGAATGGATGTAAATGTACTTCAGACACCTGAAATCTTATTACATATGCTTACTCTGTTTGAAGAAAACCTGTGGAAACTGATGGTTCTGCAGGGAAAGCAAAAAAGATAAACAAAACAAGCAAAACAAACAAAAACACACACACACACAAAAAAAACAAAAACAAAAACATGAAGAGAGCTAGGTCATGGGCAGCATTATATACATGCACTCAGTGGAGAGCTGGACTAGGTCAAGCAGACTTAAGCATTATCTTCTCCTTGGCCAAACTGTTCCTACATAAGGTGGGAGTTCCTTAAGCCTTCTTACATGAGAACTAATTCTTGAGATCAGCTGTCATTCATTGTTTGGATTTCATATTTCGTTAGGACAATGGCTTCCCATTTAGTATATTTACCCCATATATAACGGGGTAGGAGTTTGTGAGGCCTACCTGAGATGGCAGTGTTCACATCCTAAATTAATGTGTTAGAATTCTGTTTAATATGACTTTGTTCCTGAGAGGTGAAATCACTTCCAGTGTTCCAACAAAATCTATCCTCTTAGATTTGGACAATAGTGAGTTCACTGTATGTGTTCTGTCTGAGCAGATGTCTGACCTTCATTAAGTGACATTTGATCTTGTATTTTATTCACCTCATACCTTCATCAAAGCAAAGGACAGTGGTAGGAAAAAATGTGCAGTTAGACAAATTTGTCTTCTGTATTTACAGTGTTTTGTTTCTGGGCCCAATTCCTCACCTTTGGGCCCTCTTCCTCCCCTAATAGTGCATCTCTTTCAGTTTTAAAAATCTTCCTTCAGGAAAGGATGTTTAAGTGGTTCTTGTTGAGGTGTCAAATAAATCAAAGTACAGTTCCATCTTGCCATCTTCATATTGTCATGCTCTGGCCTGGAGGGAATGATGTTGGAGATTTAGACAATTTCAAGCTATACACATGGTGATAAACACTGTGGATGTGCACCCACACCCACTCTGCCTCTTCTTCTGGTGCATGGGAGGGTGGCACTTCTCTGCCCTGTTTTGCAGGTGGAGCCATGCAATGAGTTCTGATCATGGGCTGTGAGTAGCAGTGATGTGTGTTCCTTCTGAGTCAGATCCCCAACACTCTCTGCACTTTCTGAAGCAACAGAGGGAACTTTGTGTGTTATGTGATTAAAATGACAGCCTCTCCAACAGCCAAGGGCCCTGAGAGACTTTGCAGAGACGAGCCCCCCACTGGATCACTTTGGACACATACCATGAACAAGAAATACACCATTCTTTCATTAAACTACTGAGAATTCAAAGTTTATCTGTTGTGACAAGAAATGTAGACAAGTGCAGTCTAAAAGAAATATAATGTAAGCCTCATAGATAATTATAAATTTTCTAGTAGCCACATTAAAAGAGTAAATAGAAACAGATGAAATTAATCTTAATATTTTATTTAACCTAATGTATCCAAAATATTATCACATAATCAATATAAAAATAATTAATGAGGTATTTAATCATCTTATTATCATTATAAGTGTTTGAAATCTGATGTGTGTTTTATACTTCCAGCTCACCACATTTTGTACCAGCCACATTTTAAGTGCCCCAAACTGGGAGGTACTGTATTGGACAGCACAGATCTAGAGTATACTCACTAAATATATATATATTATTAATATATAAACATAAATTTATAAATAAATTATGACTCAGAGACCCAGGACAGCTATATTTACAAATTAAAAGATGTTTTCTTACAGTATCTTTAATTTTAGGATGTTTCTCTTTGCTTTGTATTTCTCCCCATCTATTTAGGAGCTCTAAGGCTGCCTTTGCTCTGTTAACTACAGACTATGGTTCTTTTGAGGGCTTCTTGGAATTGCACAGCAAGCTGTGATGTAAATACACATAGAACATTTTGCTGGGTGCACAAGGCAAACAGAGGATCATGGAGTTTTTACTCACTGGCCTGTTAAGTGATTCACCTTGCAGGAATACAGCTAAGTAATAATATCCAATTCATGTAGGTGCATCTCAAGATATTGATTCTTCATCCTTGTAGTCTCAGGAGGTTAAAAAAAGATAGAAAATAAAAAAGAGTACAAATATTTGAAACAATAATTTTGATTAAGTCTAATATATATGCATGTCTAGGATTGGAATCCCCTTGAAGCAGACTTTCAGATGAGGATTTAAGGACAAAGAGTTGTTGGGGAGGTGTGAAGAGTGTAGTGACATCAGGAGGAAAGGCAGAAAACAGAGGGTGCCCTAGAAATCCAGCTGACACTGTGGGCAATTGATGTTTGATCTTGAGGGAGAAGCTCTGGAAAATGGTGTAGAATAAATACAAGGTTCAGAATTAACCCAGCTGAGAAACAATAGAGCACTGACCATATACCAACTCTGGAGAGTCATTAGTGGTAGGCTTCTCCCAAGGGATGTCAATTCCTTGTCACTTCTGGCCAGCAGCATACTCAGCCACAGTATTCAGATTAAGAGAAAATAATGTGAAAAAATATATTTAAAGGTAAATGTGTGAGATAGATATGGGACATTGTTGCTAGTGTACATGGTGGGATTCCTGATTAGGTTTAGGTTGTCTCTACACCTGAGGCTTAAGCTGACCTGGGCAGGTCCAGAGCAAGTGAAATGGCAGGTCTAAAGGAGGTGTAGGCAGGGGATGCTTGGATAAGACTTTCAGCTCAATATTGGGTGAAACCACAGAATTAGAGTTGGATTTGCCTAACCTAGCTAAGGAAAAGCATTTCAGAGGAAAGATTTAATGCAATGTCACACATCTAGGCTATAAAGGGGAGAGTTTTTAGTGTAATTGCTATTCTGCAATGTGGAAAATGAGTCTTTAGAGAGAACATGGCCTGAGGTCATAACACCTGAGAAAAAGAAAAACAGAAAGATCGTTATTTAGAGGCAACAGTTTTGCTACCTCAACAAAATGTGGATGGACAGACTGCTGTTTCTGGGTGGCATGGTACCTCAATAGATGACCCTGTATTCTCTGCAGAGGCTACTCAGAGATGATTTGACTCCAGAGGCGGATTCACACTATGGGTAGAACATCTTTCTGGTAGGATAACCAGCCTGCTGATTTGTTAAGGGTATGCTTTCTTTGATGAAGTTTATAGCTTCCTCTTGGTGAGAGTCATTTTTTCCCTAAAAGGACTCCATGAGTAGATTAGTACTCATAGCATTTTGACCTCATAGGTAGAGATTTAGGAAACATCACAGCCCTTGTAGAACATAGTCAACAACCATCTTTCTGGTAGGAATCCCTCCTCCTTCTGATTATGCCCCAACTGTTTCATTTTATGTTTCACACCTTATATTAAATATTGAAAGAACAGTAATTAACCTCCTTGTCACAAGTTCTGAATATATATCCTGTTTGGGCATTGCAGCCACCTATGTAAGATATATGGATATCTTTATATTGCCAATCCAATAGAAGAGTAAGGTGATTTTTTGTCTTAACTTGCAGCAAGTCTGGGGAAATCAACTAATTGCATCATCAAATATTTGTTTAGTACCTGCTGTTTGCAAGTTGCTGACAGGAGGAAGAAGCTAGAGGTAAAAAAAATGGGGGAGGGGATTGTGGGAAGGTGGTGTCAGATTAGGCAGGCAGAACTCAAATCTTTCACAAAAACAATGGAGAAAGAGCCAAAAGCTGTTCGAGGGACCTGCTTTGGAGATCAGCAGACCAGGACAGTGCTTCACAACTCCCAGGAAGGTGAGGGACAGAGAGATGAAGTACCCAAAACAACAAACCTGAGTTACCAAACCCCCATGGTAGCCAAGAAGGGCTATTCTCCCCACCTCCAAGATGTTAAGTTGAGGTAAAACCCCTGGCTTATTGCAGCTGACTGAGAAGGTAACAGACATCTTTCTCCCTGTCAGCTATTACAAGAGAAAAGGGAGGGGGAGTCAAGGGGCTTTTTTCAGTGAATTTGGCCAGCAGAGCCTGCTTTGAATCTCAGCTCTGGCCAGACCAAAACATAGGGAAATGGAGATTTAAAGAAACACCTCTGTGGAAAGGTGTGCCAATAAGCACCATCTGCTAGCTGGTCTGGAAATTGAATGGACCAAAACTACTTTTGGTTCTCTCTGTACTCTAACTCTTGAGAGAAAATCTGCACCTCATTAGTGAATCCCTGGCACAATTTTGATACCTTAAGCTGGGCAATTTTAAAGACTTAGAATAAGTTGAACCAAAAATCAAAGAAGAGCCATGGAAAAAACAACAACAACAAAACACTAGGCAAGAGAGAGAGAAATTGCCCATCAGACAAATTCATCAACATATCAGGATGCTTAGACATCAGCAAAAAATTACAAGCCTTACTAAGAAACAGGAAAAAAAGGCCCAGTCAAAGGAACAAACCAAAAAATCCTGGCAAGACATAGGATTTAAGAAAACAAATCAATGATAATCACACAAATTTCCTAAATCAATTCAAAGATTTAGGAAGAAAACTATGAACAAAAGGATAAAGGATATTAAAAAGACATTGAGTGAACATAAAGAACAATTTGAAAGCCTGAAAAGAAAAGTAACAGAACTTATAAGAATGAAAGACACGATGGATGACAGTAAAAGCACATTAGAGGCATATAACAGCATATTTGAAATGGCAGAAGAATGACTTAGTGAAATCAAGGACAGAACATCTGACCTTGAAAAGACAGGAGAACAGAAAGAGAAAAGAATGGAAAAAATGGAATAGGGTCTCAGGAATGACAATGTGAAATATACGCATTATCTGTGTCCCAGAAGGGGGAGAGAATGGAAAAGGGACAGACAGAATATTTGAAGAAATAACGACCAAAAACTTCCCTACCCTTATGGTAGACATAAATATCAATATCCAAGAAGAACACCACATCATAAACAGAATATATCTGAACAGACCTACTCCAAGACACCTGCTATTAAGAAAGACAAATATCAGAGAAAAAGAGAGGATTCTGAAAGCAGCAAGAGAAGAGAAAGAGTTTCCAAAAAATGAACAGGAAAGAACACTACCAAACTCATTCTATGAAGCCAACATTACCCTAAATCCAAAACCAGAAAAAGATACTACGCAAAAAGAAAATTACAACCAATATCTCTAAAGAATATAGATGCAAAGATCCTCAAAAAATACTTGCAAACCATATCTAAAAGCACATTAAAAGAATTATACACCACAATCAAGTGGGTTTTATCCCAGGTAGGCAAAGGTAGTTCAACACAAGAAAATAAATTATTGTAATAAACCACATTGATACATTGAAGAAGAAAAATCACATGATCTTCTCAATTGAGGTAGAAAAGGCATTTGATAAAATACAATACCCTTTCTCAATAAAAACACTCCAAAAGATAGGAATAGAAGGAAGCTTTCTCAATATGGTAAAGCGAATATATGAAAAACCACAAGTAGCATTGTACTCAATGCTGAAAGACTGAAAGATTTCCTACTGAGATCAGGAACAAGACAAGGATTCCCACTGTCAACATTTTTCAATATTGTGCTAGAAGTTCTAGCTAGAGCAATTAGGCTAGATATAGAAATAAAAGGCATCCAAATAGGAAAGGAAAAAGTAAAACTTTCACTATTTGCTGATGATACGATCCTATATCTAGAAAATCCTGAAAAACCCACAACAGAGCTACTAGAATTAATAGACAAGTTTAGCAAAGTGGTGAGATACAAGATTAATATGCAAAAATAAACAGTGTTCTATATACTTCTGATGTGCAATCTCAGGAGGAAATCAGAAAGAAATTCTATTTATAATAGCGATGAAAACAATAAAATATTTTGAATAAATTTAACTAAGGACATAAAGGCCATGTATTCAGAAAACTGCAAAACATTCCTAAAAGAAACCAAAGAACACTTAAATAAATAAAAGGACATTTTGTATTCATGGATGGAAGACTAAAAAGGATATTCTTTGTTTATGGATTGGAAAACTAAATCTCATTAAGATGTCATTCTACTCAAACTGATTTACAGATTCAGTGCAATCCCAATAAAAAAATCAACAGCCTTTTTTTGCAAAAATCTAAAAGCCAATAATTAAATTTATTTGGAAGGGTAAGGGGTCCTGAATAGCCAAAAATGTCTTTAAAAAGAAGAACAAAGTTGGAGGACTCATTAGTTTCTATAAATATTATCCCCAATTTTAAAAAAATTTAAAACTTTTTTTTTTATTTTATTTCTTATTTTAAACTGTCATTATTATTTCATTTTCTTATTAATTGTATTTGACTATTTTATTGGCTTCATTTTTGAAGAAGTTTTGGATCACAGAAGGGTTTCAGCTGTGGCAGGGGAGGTTCATTAATGCAGGGTGTCACTGATGGGTGATACATGGGAGGAAGCTCACCTGGGCTTACATATAAGGCATATAAATGTGTTCAGATATTCATGGAGCATTGTCGTGGTGGGTGGATATTCACACAATAACTGAAGAAATATCAAATTCCCATCCTGGGGAGCTCTGCCACATTCTCTAATGGATCAGCAAGAATCCCCGAATACAGGAGCAATGACTAGTGAAGGAGGTTGGTCTATTGATGAGCTCTTGATATTGATGACTGTGCTTATGAACCTTTACACCTGAAATGGAAACTTAGCCTAGTATTACATGGTGCCTAAGAGTTGCCTCCTAAGAGTTGCTTTGTTGTTGCTCAAATGTGGCCTATCTCTAAGTTGAACTCAGCATATAAATACATTACCTTCCCTCCAGCATGGAACATGACTCCCAGGGATGAGCCTACCTGGCATCAAAGAATTACTACTAAGCACCAACTAGCAATGCAACTGGAAAAAGACCTTGACCAAAAGGGGGAAAAGGTAAAGACAAATGAGTTTATATGGCTAAGAGAATTCAAAGTGAGTCGGGAGTTCATTCCAGAGGTTACGCTTATGCATGTCTCAGCAGGATCTCTTTAACTGCCAAACTATATACTACCCAAAATAGCAGGGCTCCTGAGGGCTCAGGAGACATTCAGATACTATAGTTAGGGCAGATAGCTCAGAAGTTTGGTGCCTTGCTAGTGGGCCCTACTTTGGAATTTATGCTTCCCAGGGTGACAGAGTTGGATTCAGTTGTGGTTTCCCTACACACAACTCTTCTGTTCTTTTATTTGAACCTATAATTAATACTAGAGTTGGTAGGTGCATGTCCAAGAGACTTAAGTTGTTGGGCTGTCCATGTGCCAGCTGGGCCTTGAATCTCAACGGAGTTGTGACACCTACTCTCCAGTTCATTGGTCTCAACCAGGACAACTAACAAGGAGGGGATAATGGACAACCACCATACCAAGAAACTGAGAGAGTCTACAACTGCAAGCAAGAGAGTCTCATCCATCTGCCCTAATGGACTGCAGCTCCCTCTCAGTTAGAGGTGGAGTGGACATCACCATCCCAGAATCCTCAGGATTAGGGAATGAACTATGGACTAAAGTAGACATACTGGTATTTGACTATAGACTTACTGTGATTCTACCAATGGAAAAAAATTATATCATTGATGTGGAGGCAGTGGCCACTGGAGGTTCTGAGGGTAAGGGGAAGGGAAAACAGGTGTAATGTGGGGGTATTTTGGGGGCTTGGGAATTGTCCTGAGTGACATTGCAATGATTGATATAAGCCATTGTATATCTTGCCATAACCTACAGAATTGGGTGGGAGAATGTGTAAAATACAAGGTAAACTTTAATCCATGCTTAGTGGCAGTACTCCAAAATGTGTTCATCAATTGCAATGAATGTGCCACATTAATGAAGGATGTTGTTAATGTGGGAAAATGTGGGAGGTGTGGGGAGTGGGGCATATGGGAATCCCCTTTATTTTTAATGTAACATTTATGTAACCTAGTTATCTTAAAAAAAAAAAATAAATGTAACATTGTGGCATTTTTGGGACATTGGAATTGTCCTGAATGACCTGGCAGTGACAGACACAGGCCTTTATATATCTTGTCCTAACTTACAAAAATATGTGGGAGAGAGTTTAAACTATAATGTAAAATACAATCCACTTAGTGGCAATGCTCCAATATGTGTTCATCAATTGTAAGAAATGTACCACACTAATGAGGGATGTTGTTAATGTGGGAAAGTGTGAGAGGGGTAGGGAGCAGGGCATAGGGGAATCACCTATATTTTTTTATGTAACAATTATGTAATCTAAATATCTTTAAAAATATATAAAGAATATTACTTAGCTATAGTGGTGAAACCAGCATGGGTCTGGCTTAAAGACAGACACATTGACCAACGGAACTGAATTGAGAACTCAGAAATAGATCCTCACATCTACAGTCAAGTGATTTTTGACAAGGTTGTGAAGCCCAACCAGCTGGGCCAGAACAGTATATTCAACAAATGGTGCTGGGAGAACTGGATATCCAAAAGAAAGAAAGAAGACCCCTATCTCACACCTTATATAAAAATTAACTCAAAACGGATCAAGGACCTAAATATAAAAGCAACAACCATAAAACTCCTAGAAGAAAATGTAAGAAAACATCTTCAAGACCTGGTGGTAGGTGGTAGTTTCTTAAACCTTCCACCCAAAACATGAGCAACAAAAGAAAAAAATAGATAAATGGGACCTCCTCAAAATGAAATACTTTTGCACCTCAAAAGACTTTGTCAATAGGGTGAGAAGGCAGCTGACTCAATAAATCATATATCCAATAAGGGTTTAATATTCATGATATATAAATAGATGATAGAACTCAACAGTAAAGAGACAAACTATCCAGTTAAAAAATGGGTAAAAGACTAGAAAGGCCAATTTTCCAAAAAAGAAATACAAATGGTAAAGAAAACACACGAAAAAATGTTCAACAGCAGTGTGATTAGGGAAATGCAAATCAAAACTATAATGAGATATCATTTTGCACCTATTAGATGGGCCACTGTTAAAAAGTCAGAAAAGTGTAAATGTTGGAGAGGATGTGGAGCGATAGGAACACTTATTCACTGTTGGTGGGAATGCAGAATGGTACAACCATTGTGGAGGACTGTTTTGTAGTTCCTAAGGAAGTTGAATATAGACTTGCCACGTGATCTGGCAATACCATTGCTAGGTATATGCCCAGAAGAACTGAGAGCAGAGACACGAACAGACATCTGCACACCGATGTTCATAGCACTGTTATTCACAATAGCCAAAAGTTGGAAACAACCCAGGTGTCCATCAACTGATGAATGGATAAACAAATTGTGGTGTATACACCCAATGGAATATTATACAGTGGTAAGAAGAAATGAAGTTGTGAAGCATATGACAACATGGATGAACCTGGAGGACATTATGTTGAGGAAGCAAGCCAGACACAAAAGGACAAATATTGTATGATTGTGCTATTATGAACTAAATATATTATGTAATCTCATGGAATTAATAATTAGAACATAGCTTACTAGAAAATAGAATGAGGGTAGAGAATGGAAAGCTTAAGGTTAATCTCAGCAGAACTGGTTAAAAGTTGTTTGTAAATCTTTGGGAATGAATGGAAGTTGTAAGAGCACATCATGCTGCTGTAACCAGCAGAACTATTATTTTGGTATGACAGTGGTTCAAAGGGAAAGCCCAAGGACATGTATATTACTAGAAGGAAAGCTAAAAAATGTAACATGGGACTATATAACATAGTGAAACCTCATGTAAAACATGAATATGGGTGATATTGCATATACAAGACTGTTTTTTACAAAACATAAATACAAATAAATTGGAGAGAAGGAAAGAATAGCAGCTATGTAAGGTAGGGGAAGCAAAGAGAGATTGAGAGGTGATGAGTTTTTTTTTTTTTTTAATTATTATTATTACTGGGATAATGAAAATCCTCTGAAAATGATTGGAGTGCTGAATGCACAACAATCTGGTTATACCAAATACCATTGACTGTACACTTTAGATGGATTTATGCTTTATTAATATGTATCAATAAAATTGATTTGTTAAAAAAATGGGTAGTACCCCTGTACTCAAACTTCATAAAATGTTAAAGCCAATTATTTAAAAATGTTTATTACCTGCTTCCTACATGCCAGATGCTGGGTTAGCTCCTGGTGATTCCACAGTAAACAAGAGAGATGTGACCCTTCAGCTGGTAGGGAACAGAGAGAGTAAAGAACAAACTACAATACTCTCTAATACATTCTGTGATAGAGCAACTATAATTTGTCTTAGGAGCTCAGAGCTTTTCTTTTCTTGCTGTCAGCCATCTCCTGGCCTGATTGGATAGGGATTTTCATTTTATCACTCTAGAGAACAAAAGAGAAAAATCTTCACACTAGGAGTATTGCTTAGGTGACTAGGAGCTACATTTTAAAGGTCCCAGATTTCCAATCGACTTCTTACCTTGGCATTGGATTCTCAGGTGGCCAGAAATATTATCAGAGGCTGGGTCTCTAGAAGCACCAGGACAGAGTGATCCAGAGGTTGAAACTCTGTTATGGAGGGTCTGGGAACAGGATTCAGAAAGAGTAACGTGATACTATTTCTCCAATGATAAATATGCTAGATAGATAGGGGGAGTTGTTGCTAGGGCCCCTGGGTGGGTTCACATCTCTAAATGTGAAGGGCAGGTTGGCCTGGCAGATCCCCTGGGCCGATGGGGCAAGTCCATCTTGTTTGCACGAGGAATTTCCAGATAAGAACTCCTTTCAAGGGTAAAGGGAGTCAGGCACAACATAACCTACAACAAGAAGAGAAGAGCAGAGTGATGCCAATGCTAAGTGGTAGATAGTGCTTGAGACTTCAGCTTAGCCACCAAGGACTCTTGGACATAAGAAGAAAAATGTTTAAAGTAAAAATGGCAATGCTATTCCACCAAAAACCATACAAGCCAGGGGAAAGCAACACTGTGTATCCAAGTGTAAAGAGGAGTGAAAAGGACTTCCTTCTAGACCAGCTTGGAATCTATGATGGTTGATTTTATATAGTGGCTTGGCTAGATTATGGTGTCCATTTGTTTGGACAAGCACTGGCTTAGTTTTGGCATAGGGGTATTTAATAGATGGGCTTAGCAACTACAGCCAGTTAATACATAAACCACATAAAGGAGATTGCCCTCCATAATGTGGGTGAAACTCATACAATCAGTTGGAGGTTTTTACAGCAAGAACTGAGAGTTCCAAAGATCAGAAAGAATTCTGCCTCAAGTCTACACCCTCTATTACTTCCTGAGTTTCCAGCCTTAAGGAATCAGACTCAGGACTTCAAGATCACCTTTACTGGAATTTCCAGCCTCTGGCCTGCCCTACAGAATTCAGACTTGTCAGCCCCCACCATTGCATGAGCCAATTCTTTATAATAAATCTCTTACCATATATACATATATCCTGTTGGTTCTGTTTCTCTGGAGAACCTTGAATGATATAGGCACCATAGGGCTCTGATGCACTGGGGTGGTATTTGGATGGGAATTGGCAGCTGCATCCAGTAGAATTCTGCAGAAAGTGGAGGGATATGGCAGTGATGGCTGGTCTGGTGGCAGCCTGATGGTTCTTAGCACTGGTGGCTGAAGCTCATAGCTGTGTCAGTGTGTGGCAAGTACAACAGACATGACAGTTGGTTATGCTCAAGGGATGACAGTAACAGAGACAGGGCTTCCCGGGAGAGCTGGCAGTGGGATTTTCCATGGCAATAATGCTGACTGTCATGCTCATGAGCATGTGGGAGACACCCCCTAGGGACTCCTAGAAACACTGGTGGCTGCAGTGACGCTTCACAGTGAGTAGAGCTTCTTGGATGAGTGGAAGGAAACAAGAGCTAGCAAGGTATGGATTAGAACGCAAACCCATGTGTACTCTCAGTTTGATGGATTTAAAGGAAGCTCAGGACAATTTTCCTCCCTTTCCCTCACCCCCTCTTTTACATTTTTATGAATTTTTAACATTGCTTTTTTCAATATACCAGGAGATTTTGACTTGTTGCTATAGTCACATGGGTAGAGGACCAAGTTCTTATTTTTATTCATAATGCCAAGACAGTAGGTTTAGAAACATTAAAAATTAGTGTTCAGTTTTGAAAGAAAGCTTTGTCTCTTCTGTTTGCTCCCATATTTTCTTGCCATTTGTATGGAGATTCTGGGGAGTGCCACAGCTTTGACTTTGACGATGATGTCCCTTGTTAAGTCTCTTGTGAGAGTCTTGGGTAAAATTGTTGATAAGCCTGTTTTGTTTCCCTGCAATCATGGTGCCATCGTCTCTCTGGGGAGGTAACCTGCCCCTACAGAGGAGAAGGTCTGGGATGCTCTTCAAGTGGTTGTAGTTTCCTCCCTTAAGTTCCTCGATGCTCTCACCCTCCATCTCCCCTTAGGAGTTCATTACTCCACCAGAGCTCATGATGAACATTGCTCTTTTCTGCCTCTCTCTTTCTCCACGATGTACTGTTTGATTTTCAGCCCACACCACTGAAGGGTCCAGTTAGTTGTACTTTCCGCTTTGAATTGGGATATTTCTCTTTCACCCCTCCATGACAGTCTATGACTCCTTCTTTTGATTAATTTTATATAAAGCAATTGGTAGGAGAGTAAAATAAATGGCTATGCAATTTAGCCATCTCCACTAGAAAGTGAGAATAATCACAACTGGCTATTGAATTCAAGTCGGGCAGGCCCTGGAAGGAGTGAGTGGAAGGCGAGATTCAAAAGGAAGTGCATGAATCCCTGTGCTGGGTGACTGCTCAAATCCTTGCGCTTGAAATGGCTCTAAAATATGATTCTTGGGACTGCATGGGAAATTTAGAAATTTTGTTGAGAAAATAATGAATTCATTTAGCATGCCAATTATTAGCAATTTATTTCTGTAGGTCTGATTATAATAGTGAGTGTAAATGTAAGAAGTAAACAGCTCTTTTAAATCCCTGCCAGTGAGCCATGAGAATTGTTTTCCTTCTGTTGAGTGACTGATGTTAGACATTCAAATCACTCTTCTTCGCATTCATTATGTGGAGTTTGAATAGATTTATATAATCCTAACCTGCTGTGTTCTTCACTTGCTAACTATTCCAACACCAGTGGAATATTAATGATGGTAGAACCATAACACTTTCTATAACCTCTGCTATTTGCACTGTGACAAATTAAGTACAGTCTGCATTTGATTACTCAACATTGGATTTTAGCAGGAAAGAATTGAATTTTGTGAAATAACAAACTTTTAGGTAATTGCATGCATAATCATACCATATTTTCTGTATTCAATGGCGGTTTTGGGAACTGACCATTATTCCTTCCCCTTGTCTAAAGGAATTTTACACTTTTGAGGTCCCTGATCTCACAGCTATAACTAAAAATGAATTGAACTTTAGAAATTTCTTTTTTGGATTCAAAGTCACCTTTCAGCATTTGGCATTAAGGTAATAGACTTTTGAGGCCAAAGCAAGATTTACATGGAATATTTTTCCTGAATCACTTCTCTAGATGAATTTTGCCTTCTGGTGCAAGGTGCCATAATTTCTTTTTGTCAGAAAAAAAATTATAATACTGTGTTATTGTCCAGGAATGACAGCAAAATAAGGGCCCAGAAGA
This sequence comes from Tolypeutes matacus, assembly GCA_026826555.1. Taxonomy (NCBI): domain Eukaryota; kingdom Metazoa; phylum Chordata; class Mammalia; order Cingulata; family Chlamyphoridae; genus Tolypeutes; species Tolypeutes matacus. Next base: position 8,252,782 of record JAKSZT010054540.1, read on the forward strand.
TGAAGGCTGCCTCCTTGAGACTAGATATATCTCTATAATAAAAAAGGTTACCATTAGCCATAGGGTACCATCAGGTTCCTTACAGACATTAGTTTGGTAAGAAAAATAGGGCTAGAGAAACTTTGCCTCAGGCTCTTAGATGTTGGCGGAAGTCGAGGTGGCTGGTTTTTCCTCCAAAGTAGGACATTACTTTTAGTTGTAACTCTTCAGGTTCAGTGCTACATCATTAATCCAATAATGTTTGCCTCTGTTTATGTTTCACCATTCTTTATTCCCTCCTTCTTTTATTGTCCTCAAAAATAATGTTCATGTATAGAATTCCTCTGAAGGCCAGGAAAAAATCTCTTTTCAATGTGGTTCAGTTTGGGTCTCCTTTGAAGCCAAGACCCCTCCCTGTGTTCCAGCTGAGGAATCTGTAAGACCGAAAGATTGTGAACAGTGAGAGGAAGGACAAGGGGCAGTGAGAAGGAGTGCCAACTGGGCAATTAGGGGAAGAGCGGGCTCACTTTCTTCCTGACTTCCCAGGCTCAGTGTTTTGAGGACGGGATGAGGGAAAGCCCCTAGAACCAGAGCTGGGACCAATTACCAAGCTATGATAACACGTTGCCCCTATGTCCACCATTTCCCCCTACTTCAGCCCAAGCAGCATTGCTTTTATCCTGTGCAGGCATAGCTCGGAGATAATTTCAGGTTCAGTTCCAGACCACTGGAATAGGGCAAATATTGCAATAAATCGAGTCATGTGGATTTTCGGTTTCCCAGTGCATGTAAAAATTATGTTTATACTGTATGGTAGTCTATTAAGTGTGCAATAGTACTGTGTCTGATTGAGGTACACACTTTAATTAAAATGTGACACATAGAAACGAAGTGAGCACATACTGTCGGAAAATGGCACCAGTAGACTTGCTTGATTCGAGTTTGCCACAAACCTTCAGTTTGTAAAAAACACAGTATCTGTGAAGTGCAATAAACTGAAGCATAATAAAATGAGGTATGCCTGCATATGGCTTGCAAGGAATTGTTCCGTGGCTTTAAAAAAAAAAAAAGCTACTGAAGAGGCCTCAAGTGCTTCATTTTGTAGAAAAGGAAACTGCAGCTCAGAAATGGCAGATGATGTACTCAGATTCACAGGGCTAAGAGGAAGGTGAGGCAGGTATGGAACTCAGCTCTCTTGAGTCTATAACCATATTCTAGCGTCACACGTACCCATGCGCATTGACAGGTTGTCAGCCTGCCTTAAAGTTGTTCTAGAAGGCAGCACCATCAGGACATAGGCGATTGGTTTTATGGTTTCTTACTTTTATTTAAAGAATACACAGCTTGTCACAAATGCACCGTAGATAACATAAAATTTGGGTACCCTCAGCTGTTGGCCAGTTGTTCAGTTTCAAGGTTTATTGATTCAAATTCCTGTAAAATTAGATCCAGCCCCCACCCTTGTCCACCCCCTGCTCTCCTCTAATTGCTAACCCTGCTTAAGAAAGCAGTCTATGTTTGCAGCTGGCTGCATTCTCCTCTTGTCCCCACCTTCCACAAGTGTTAAGCAAGAAACACAAAACACATGGTTGCTCATGAATAATTCAAGCCCCCAAGAGAAGGCCATTTGATACTGACCCAACACAAACCTTTCCCATCAATCTACATTTTTAAAGTGAACCCTGGCAAAGACAGCCTCCTTCAGAACGTGTGAACACAGGGCAGTTTTGATCGGCAAGCCTAAGAGGTCCCCCAAGTAAGGAAATCAATTCAAAACCAGAGTGACATTCCAGTTTTATTAAGCTAGCATTGTCTGGCCTGCATTATTTAAAAGGGTGTATCTAGTATGACCTCTGAAGAGTTAAATCTCATGAACAGTGGGGCAGAATGCTATCTATTATAATTTCGATTTTAATGATGGGAAACACAGAATTCATTATTCTGCTGAAAGTAGGCTCTGAAACGGCTTTCACTTCAGCTCATCCATCAGAAGGGAGCATGCCTCAGAAGATTCTACTGACCTCATTCCAGTCTCATGACCCATTTATTTAAGCCTTTCAAATTGATACCCCAAAGGAACAATGCCTGAGAGCATTCTGACCAGCCCTGGTTTCCAGGTAGAAGGCAGCAGCCTCAGAAAGGCCAGGTGGAGCCATACCCAAAGACAATAAGCTAAAAGCCTCAGTGAAAATATGAAGCATCTCAAACAAAGACTCCCATTGTGGACAGATGGGCTGAGGGTCCAACAGGAAATGCAGGTGCAAGAAGTTTCTTGCTTGAGAGGTGTTTGTGGTTTGACATTCACCAGCTCACTAAATCTCTCTGGGATAAAATTTAAGGCTGCTATAGTCACTGGAAAAACTCAAAATTCAAATTCAGTTTTGGGGTTTACCTTATGTCTGCCAATTTGATCAATTATATTTCTCCCCAAAAGTCTATTAATTGCTCGATTGGGTTGTCCAAATACATAGTTTATTTTGGTATAAGAGGGATGGTATATTTTCCCTCACTTGTAAAGTAGATGCACTAGAAAACAAATGTTCTGCCCAGATATGTATAAACTTGATTTGGGGCATCTAAGGTCAAATTAGACCAGGGGCTGACAAATCCAGCTCATCTCCTGTTTTGGAGATAAAGTTTTATTGGAACACACTTTTGGACTTTCACTTCTGAACGTTCTATCACTGTTTTTATGTTGCAGTGGCTGAGTTGAGTGGTTTCCACAGAGACCATCAGGGCCATAAAGCTTAAAATATTTACTCCTGAGCTCTTTACAGAAAACATTTTGCTAACCCCCGAGTTAGACTAGAATAGACGTATTCCATGAAGAGGAGGTATCGGCAGAGCTCTCTGAAAGAACAGGATGTTGCTCAGGTAAAAAACATCAGAGAGAGCTGGCCTGGAAATCTCATCAAAGCTTCAAACTACCAAAGGAAACTATTTGATAACAGCGTCGTGGTAGCTGAAGAATAGCTACATGACAAAATGGAACATGAGTTTGCTTCTGGTGCTCTGGGAGAGGAGAACGCCAGATCCAGAATCTGCTGGTGCCACTTAAGCAATCTTGTCCAGTTTCAGGAGACTGAAACCAAGGAATACACATCAGGGATGTTCCATCGGCCTTTGCTGTATGGCTTAGATGAGGGCCAGCAAAATTTTTCTGTAAAAGTCCACGTAGTAAATATTTCAGGCCTTGCAGGCCAAGAGGCAAAATCAAGCGACTGTTCTTGGAAGGCCAATAGTCTCTTTTACATTTTAGATTTGAAACACTGGCTGCATAAAGCAGGCAGCAGGCTGGGTTTGGCTTGCGGGCCATAGTTTGCTGACTCCAGGATTAGACGAAAAAACTCTTCAATCTTTCCATTTCTTTTTGCTTAGCTTCCATGCTCACTAACTTAGGCTTCTAATTACTGAATGCTAATTTGGTATAACCTACTGAAAGACCTAGAAGGGACTGGAAATATTGAGTCTCCAAAACTGCAAACCAGGATAAGAACTGCTGTCAATGCCACGCCTGAGGGTAAACATGCTTGGATCCCAGTTGCCTAACCCACTGTTTGGCATATGGTGGATACTTAATAAATATTGTTGAAAGAATGGTGATGCCACCAAGGCAATTCTGCCTTGGGAGGCCCTTCGGGACAAACAGCTGATTTCCCTTGATAACACTTCTGCTTGTATAGCTCCGACTCTAACAAACACTTGTAAATCTAATATAGCAAATAGATGAAATGGATGCATTTATCTCAGGATGTCAATTTTTTAAATTGTATTATTGCCAAAGTGTACCATCAATGGTATTTGGTATAATCACAGAGTTGTGCATTCATCTCTTCAATAATTATTAAAGCATTTTCATTATTTCAATAATAATAATGAACAAAAACCAGACAAACAAACAAGAAAATTCCTCAGCTCTCAGTCTCTCTGTTTCCCCTGCTGTACATAGCTGTTATTTCTGGCTATTCCTGCACAATTATTTATTTGTTTATTAAGCAGTTTTATTGAGATATATTCACATACCATATGATCTGTCCAAAGTGTATAATCAATGGCTTTTAGTATAATCACAATGTTGTACATTCATCATCTCAAAAATTTTAGAACAATTTCGTTTTTATAAAGAATGATTCCACATCCCTTAGCATTCCTTCCTCAGCCCTACATAACCACTAATCTAATTTCATCTTTATAAATTGATTTATGTTTACTTTTTATATAAATGGAATCATGCAATATGTAGTACTCTGTGTTTGGTCTCCTTCACTTATTATGTTCTTTTTTTCTGATATTAACATTTTGTAGCATTAACCTACATTTGTTCAGCTTCAAAGAAAAACGGTCTTATATATGCAATTTTACCCATATTCGTATTTCACATATTTATGTTTCACATAATATTTATTTCATAATAGGGTAATCATACAGTATTTGTCCTTTTGTGTCTGGCTTGCTTCACTCAACATAATGTCCTCCAGGTTCATCCATGTTGTCATATGTTTCATAACTTCATTTCTTCTTACTGCTGCATAATATTCTATTGTGTGTATACTCGACAATTTGTTTATCCATTCATCAATTGATGCACATCTGTGTTGTTTTGAACTTTTAGCTATGATGAATAACGCTACTATGAACATCAGTGTGCAGATGTCTATTTGTGTCACTGCTCTCAGTATTTCTGGGGATATACCTAGCAATGACATTGCCAGGTCCCATGGCAAGTCTATATTCAACTTCCTTAGGAATTGCCAAACAGTCCTCCACAATGGCTGTACCATTCTACATTCCCACCAACAGTGAATAACCGTTCCTATCTCTCTACATCCTCTTCAACATTTACAGATTTCTTTAATGACGGCCAGTCTAATAGGTATGAAATGTTATCTCATTGTAGTTTTGCTTTGCATTTCCCTAATTGCTAGTGATGTTGAACATTTTTTCTTGCATTGCTTCGCCATTTGTATTTCTTCTTTGAATAGTTGTCTTTCCAAGACTTTTGCCCATTTTAAAAATCAGATAGTTTGTCTATTATTGAGTTGTATGGTCTCCTTATATATAATGGACATTAAACCTTTATCAGATATGTGATTTCCAGATATTTTCTCCTATTGAATCGGCTGCCTTTTCACCCTTTTGACAAAGTCCTTTGAGGTGCAAAAGTATTTAATTTTGAGGAGGTCTCATTTATCTAATTTTTCTTTTGTTGCTCATGCTTTGGGCCTAAGGTTTAAGAAACTACCGCCTACCACAAGATCTTGAAGATGTTTTCTTACATTTTCTTCTAGGAGTTTTATGGTTGTTGCTTTTATATTTAGGTCCTTGATCCATTTTGAGTTAATTTTTGTATAAGGTATGAGATAGGGGTCTTCTTTCTTTCTTTTGGATATGGCTATCCAGTTCTCCCAGCACCATTCATTGAATAGACTGTTGTGGCCCAGCTGGGTGGGCTTCCCAGCCTTGTCAAAAAACACTTAACTGTAATTGTGAGGGTCAATTTCTGAGTTCTCAATTCAGTTCCATTGGTCAATCTGTCTGTCTTTATGCCAGTACCATGCTGTTTTTACCACTGTAGCTAAGAAGTGTACTATTTTATTTTATTTTATTTTATTTTATTCTTTAGGAGGTACTAGGAACCAAACCCAGGAACTCCCATGTGGGAGGCGGGCACTCAACTGCTTGAGTCACATCTGCTCCCTGATTGTTTTGTTTTTGCTCCTTGCCTGCTCATTGTTTTTGTTTTGTCTTCTTTAGGAGGAACTGGGAACTGAAACCGGGACCTCCCATGTGGGAGGTGGGTGCTCAACTGCTTGAGCCACCTCAGCTTCCAGTAATATGCTTTAAAGTCAGGAAGTCATAGTCCTCCAACTTCATTCTTCTTTTTTAAGACATTTTTGACTATTCAGGACCCCTTACCCTTCCCTATAAATTTGATTATTGGCTTTTTGATTTCTGCAAAAAAAAAAAAAAAAAAAAAGGCTGTTGGGATTTTTATTGGGATTGCATTGAGTCTGTAAATTAGTTTGGGTAGAACTGATATCTTAATGGTATTTATTCTTCCAATCCATGGACACAGAATGTCCTTCCATTTATTTAAGTCTTTGGTTTCTTTTAGCAATGTTTTGTAGTTATTTGAATACAGGCCTTTTATGTCCTTGGTTAGTTTATTCCTAAATATTTGATTGTTTTAGTTGCTATTATAAGTGGAATTTTCTTCTGATTTCCTCCTCAGAATGCACTTCAGTAGTGTATATAATGTTACTGATTTTGCATATTAATCTTGTATCCCGCCACTTTGCTGGAATTGTCTATTAATTCTAGTAGTTTTTTGTGGATTTTTCAGGATTTTCTAGATATAGGATTGTGTCATCAATGAATAGTGAAAATTTTACTTCTCCCTTTCCTATTTGGGTGCCTTTCATTTCTTTGTCTAGCTTAATTGCTCTAGCTAGAACTTCTAGCACAATATAGAATAGTAATGGTGACAGTGGGAATACTTGTCTTGTTCCTGATCTCACTGGGAAAGCTTTCAGTCTTTCACCATTGAGTACGATGCAAGCAGGTTTTTAAAGAAGGTCCTTTCCACCATCCCATTGTTGAAGAAATTATTTTTGATCAGGTAGTATTTCTTTCACGGCAGCTGTTCTTCAGCTTCATTGGGACTCCTAGTCTTCATAGATCTCTATTTTCTTCCAGTTCTTGGTCCTTCTCATTCCTTCATTTATTCCTATGCCACTACTTTTATTTGTTTTTGTTTTTAAATTTCTTCAACTCCTCTAAAATAAAACAATTTATTAAAATTTATTTGATCTTCAAGGCCCACTAAGTTCCTTTTTGTCATTGTGTTCATATTAGAACTCTTTAATGAATTAATTTTAAAACTTCTGGAACATTCTTTCCTACAGTAGGGCATGACAAAATAAATGATTTTTGAACATTTCTCATTTTAAAAATGATCTTTATGCCCCTGTTTACATACTTAACTTTACCTAGAGAGAGCTGCTAAATTTTGAGCATTCCAGAATCTTTCCAAATAAAGTTAGTGAGGTTGGATCTTTTACAAATATTCTCAGGTAAACTCTGGCTTATAAAATTTCTGGCTATTTTTCCCAGAAATAATCACATAAATTGAATTGACCTTTTGGTGTTGAAAACTTGAATTAAATGGCCTAAGCCATGAAGGAAAATAAATATAGTAAGATTTCTTCTAATCCCTTGAGCGTGTTTATGCATATTATTAGACTGTTCTGCTGTTAATATAACAATAATATGTCATTTGGCATAAATACTATGAGTAGAAATGAATAGATTTTTAAGAAATAAAAATTAGACCAAATTTTTTGCCTCTTTTAGTAAACAAACCAGAAACCATAGCTATTGAATCACTGGTACCCACATCCAAATATATGGAAAAGAGCTTAATTTAGAATAAATGATTACTCTTTACTTGATATTTATTGTTTTCAGTAACACAATGGTTTTGTGTTTTTCTTAATTAAAATAATACCTTTGTCACAAAATAGGAGAAAGAGTTTTATGCTATGTAATGACTTTTACTTTTAATGCCAAGGCACAATTGAAGAAGAAAAACAAATAGGAGAACTTGCTTCACCATATCTCAGGAATTATTATAAGTTTATGATAATTAAGAAAATGAAATATAGATGCAAGGATAGAGGGATAGACAACTAAACCAAGTGATTCCAGAAATCCATCCCTGTGTATATGGACAAATGATTCATGATAAAAGTCGTACTTCAGAACAAGGAGAAAGGATGGCCTTTTCCATAAATGGGGCTGAAGTAATCAGATATCCATATGGAAAGAAATGAAACATGACCCCTCATGTAGACCGTATATAAAAAATTCCAGGTGCGTTGTAGACATCCAAATGGCTAATAAATGTGTTATTAGCAAAATGCATATTAAAAGCACAGGATATCGCCATACAGCCACCAGACTGCTATGCATGCAAAAGACAGATCGGATGGAAAGGATGTGGAGGAAGTAGATCTCTTATACACTGCTGGTAAGAAGTAAAGTAGTACAACTATTTTGGAAAATATTTTGGCAATAACTATCAAATTTAAAGATAGACACATCCTATGACCCAGCAATTCTACTCCCAGATATATACCCAGAATACATGGACATGTACAAGAAAGCTCATTGCAACGTTACTTGTAAAAGCCCAAGGTGACAAATAATACCAATGTTCTTCCACAGTAGAGTGGTAAATCGTGGTGTATTTATAATATGATCTATGCACAGCCAACCTAATTCACAGCATCAAAATGAACAAGCATACAATTTGGGGAACTTTCACAGCTATAATTTTATTAAAGAAATCAGAAACAAAAGAATATACACTGTATGCGCCCGTTCATATATAGCTCATGAAACAGGCAAGAGCATGCTTTGGGTGGCAAACTATAGAGAAGCACAAACAAGTATGACTTTACAATCAATAGATTGATTAACGTTGGAAGTAAGGGAGGGAGAATTGATTGGGTTTGGGTGTATGCGGGGTTTCTGTCGTGCTGATAATGTTCTATTTCTTAACCTGGGTGGCTATTTTTATAAATCATTGATCTGAACATTTTTGTTTTGTGCACTTTTCTTTGGGTTACATTTCACCATAATAAAGTTATAAGAAATAAATAGAGAAACTTCGCTATTTGTTGTTGCTGCTGCTGTTTATTTGTTTTCACATAAGCAAACAAATGTCCCTGTGCAAGGATAGGTCCTATTCCTTTTTCTCCAAGCAAGGAAAAGTTACTGTTTGAATTAAGCCCTTGAACAAATAATTACTGAAAATCCATTTTTTATACCTCTAAAAAATGAAGGAACTGATTTCAACATTATCAAGACTTCCATAATTTCATTAGCTATTAAATTGAATTTAATAGGCTATTTGGAACCAATTAGGAAGCTGTACTTGTCACTGAGAATATAGACCAAGCTCTCCATTTGCTAATTCTCAATTTATTTATGATCATGTTTTTCACTGATCAAATTGTGTCACGAACATTGGTGAAACCTAGAACTGGTGGATACCGTTACTTGCATTGTGAGATTCAGGTTTTGGACTAGCATTTATTCATCTGTTCAGAGAAACAAATTATATTTCTCTTCTTCCTTTAGTTTAAAGTACAGCAAATTTGCTCAAATTCAGTTTTTCTTGTGCTTATATTTTAGAATAGTTCAAAACACACCCTACACATTGACTTGAATTCTCTGAGAAGTGAGTGAGAAGGGAAGATTAGCTGTGATGGTGGCTGGCAATGAGATGATACAAAACTGGTCCAGGGTCTTCAAGTTAGTAGATGATCTCTGTATGAACTTCAGCTACTTCCAATACTGGTTTTCCTACAAGCTTTGTGGTCTGTAAAGAGTCCAGGTTATCTACATTGGGAAGTGTATAGATGGGTTTGGGAGCCAGAAAGATTTAGGTTCATATTCCTATTGCCACTGTCTGGTCTTGGGTGAATCATTTGTCTTCTCTGAAGTCTGATGTTTTTATTTGAACAATCTACATAATTGCATCCACTTTGCCAAGTTTTTGTGAGGCTGTCTGGCATGCAGCTCAGTAATTCAATAAATGAAAAAGTGTCATGCACACTAAGGTGTCTAAGCCATTCCTTTTTTTTTTTTTTTTTTTTAATCAAGAGAGGGAACTTGTTCAAGATCACATAACAGCATTGGAGTAAAACTTAGGTCTTTTGACCCCCAGCTGGGTTATTCTTTCCACCACATCTTTGTTTTTCAAATCATAATCAGTCCTGGTTCAACAACTTACAATAGGAAAGGAAACAAAACAAAACAAAACAAAACAAAACAAAACAAAACAAAAAAAACAGAAACAAAAACAACAACAGCTATATTGCAGGCCACTGCTCTAAAATCTGTAGGGTAAATTTATAGATTTAATTGGATTGGCATGGACAAGATTTGTCTTAATAAGAAAACGCATTCATTAGGTTGTAAAAATACAGCCTCGAGAGCATGTGACAAATTACAGAAATAACAGGGCTCCCAATGGCTGAACAAGTGCACCTGCAGTTGTCCCACCTGGGGCTGTGATTTCATTACCCTCATAAACCAAGTCAAGGTCAGGCTTACTCAGACTTCACTTAAGTGGTCCCCAAGGAGATCCCAGGTGCAAAAGGAACTAGTGTCAGATGCAGTGAGAGACATGTCGGGACTTCTCTTTCCTGTCCTGAAGCGAGCCTTGTTGGGGCAGCTAAATAATGAGGCTGGTGGACTAAGTGTAAAGAGCTGTCACGTGGGGCCATTGGGCCAAAGGCCAGAAAACCTGGGTTAGATTTGTCTTCAGCCTTTGTTTGGAGTGGAGTCAGGGAAGGTTTTCATAAACTGCATACGAACCCAGCCTTGCAAGTTTGTTCAGGTGCAGCTGTTCCTCTCAGGGGAAGGAAGAGTAAATCTGTTTCTTTATTTGCTGGTAAGTGGCCTGTGTTCTATGAGCTGGTGCCAGTTGGATGAGAATGAAGCCAAAGTTCTTGAGCCTGGGGAATGGCTTATGAAGCCAGGTCTCCCAATTAGATTCTGCTTCTCTAAGTGGCTCCTGCACTTTTTCCTTCTCAGAGCTGACCATGCAAAATGATCCCTACCTTTGGAATAAGTCCTCCAACATCACCTGGCAAAATGCCGTGGGCTAGATTTCCAGCAGAGGTGGCACGGGTAGCCATGGCCATCCTTTTAAAATGTGTTCTGTGTAAGGTGGTCTTAAGGATTTCTTAAGAGACAATGTGGTTAATGCAGTCATGGCTGATTTGTGGCTAAATATTCTGTGGTCTTCAGGCGTCCACGTATCTAGCAAAGCCTAAGTTTTCCAGAATGTCAGGAAATTACAATTGGCATCTAGTGGGAATGAATGCAGGTATGTCTTGACTGAGTGATAGGATCCAAACAGTAGATTTGAATATGCCATGATCTCACAGTGCTCCCTAAATCATCCACATTGCTTCAGGTACCTAAGATGTGGAATGTTTTCAGCACTTTTATCCATTCCATGTCTTGGAGAAATAGTGAAACTACAAACTGGAATGTAGATGTGGTGTGATCAGTGTTTTGCAGGAGAATCTGGGCACACTGATGGTGGGGGGTGGTGTCTGTGAGATTCCTGGGATCAGTAGGAGCTAGATCACACAGGGTAGTTACCAAAAATAACAAAAACTGGAAATCCCAGAGGATATTTAAAGCTATCTCTAAGAAGCACCAAGGGCCAAAGCTGGGGAGACTAAATTTTGTCTTTAGTTAGAAGGGTCATGTGCATGGCAGGGCATAAAAGGCAAGGTCCAAGGGGGTCAGAAACAATGTCACCGAAACGGAGTGGGAAAGACAGTGTAGAAACATACCTAAGCCTGAGCTATGTGCGCTTTGTTGGGCCTGGAATTTTTGTGACTTTATTTTATTTTGTTTTATATTTTGTTTTTGTTGGCTCCTTGGTATATGAATATGCCTACTTGGAGTTCTTTATTAACTTCTTTACAATCTGTTTGGATTTTCTATTTGCTTTGTTTTGGTTAGAATTACCAACTAATGGATTCCAAAGTATACCTTGAGGCCCATTTACTGATTGATTTGGCAAGACCCAAAGCCTGTTTTTTAAACCTCAATTATCTAGTTGATTTATGTCCCACAAGTGCAAGTGCGTGTTTTTTGTTTTTGTTTTTGTTTTTGCCAGAGCAGAATATTGTGAAAGCAAAATAAAATATGAAGAAAAAAAGAGAGGGTGAAGGTCTTAGTTTGCCAGGGCTACTATGACAAATGCAACAGAATAGGTTGGCTTAAACACAAGAATTTATCATCTCACAGTTTTGGGTATCAGTGATACCTTAAAAACAAGATATCATGCATCATGTTTTCTCTGAAGTCTGTAGCAATCTGGTGGTGGCTCAATCTCTGCCTCACACACATTACCTTCTGTCTCCTCTTCTTGCTTCTATTGATTGATTGCATCTGAATTTCCTCTGCCTATGAGGTCTCCAGTCAAATTGGACTAAAGCCTACCCACATTCAGTTTGGCTTAGTGGGAGGAACATGGTTGTGTCAACCTTATTTAAAATGTTGAAGTAAGAAGACCTCTGTTGCCACCTAAGTGATGTTGAGCAAGTCGGTTAATGGCTGTGTAAGTTTTGTCAGCTACAAAAGGAGGGAACTAATACCTGGTCCATAGGATTGTGTGCAGATTAAGTAAAGTAATGAACACAAATAGTTGAGCTCAGCCCCTGGCACTACCACATACTTAATAAGGTTATAAGGAAGGGGCTATTTCCCACTCTTTCATTTTTACATTTATGTCCTGAAATAGGCTACATTGTATTGCAGGTGAAAACAGAAAACAATTTTGTGGTTTTTTTTCAGCCTTCAAAATTTCATAAGTATATTTCTTTTCTTTTTTAATTTAACAATTTTATATTAAGATCATACTATGCAAATAATCTTCTGTGGCCTGCTTTTTTCTTCTCATCTGTAAATATATTATGACCATGTTCTTAATAGTCTTAAGAAACATAGCTTTTAGGGAGCAGATGTGGCTCAAGCGGTTGGGCATCTGCCTCCCACATGGGAGGTCTTGGGTTTGGTTCCTGGTGCCTCCTAAAGAAGATGAGCAGACACAGAGAGCACACAAAGAATGCAAACAGTGAGAGGAAACAACAAGCAGACAGATGAGGGAGCTCTCTTGGGGGGCGCGGGATTAAAAAAACAACAACACATAGCTTTTAATATCAGGATAGCATTTGTTTGAATGAACATACTATAATTTAGCCAAAAAGAAGAGAGTCAAGGTCCTAGCCATTGTATGAAATTATTGAATTTTAAGTATTAAAACTCCCTATAAGCTCCTAGACAAAACCAGAAACTCTATGTATGGCCTTAGGCTAGTCAATCAGGAAACATAAACACCAGAAGTGATGGATGACCTTGTCTTAGTGAAACTACACTTGATTACACAAGTGCCCATATATGTGTATGAATGTGTGTTTGTGTGCCAGTGTACATGTATGTGTGTTGTATATGAATGGTGAGAAAGAGGAAGAACTGTGATGTGATTGTCTTGAGTGCCAAATGGTCAGCCCTAGCAGCCCCCAAATCCAGGTCTGCTTTGATATCAGAATTTGATGTCAGGGACCCTGTAAGGGTAGCACACAATCCAAGTCATTAAAATGAGGCTGCTTGCTGTTACCATCCTGAATCTAGACAAACAAGCCTAGTTGGTGCTTTTGGCAAGTTTATGTGTTAGTTTCCTCCACTGTAAAATGGGCTAATAATAATACTTATCTGTTGGATTATTGAGAGGATGAGATGAATTAATGTGCGTAAAGTTCTTAGCATAGTGCCTGGCAGGTGTGAATTTTATGGTAAATGTTCACAATTTTTATATAAGAAGCTTATGAAAGCTATGGAAACTCAGCCCACAAAAACATGTGAATTGATGTACACTAACATTTGTATATAAATGTTATAAACCCATGGAGTGCACACTTAAGGATCCTGGCAGTAGATATGCCTCTTGTCTTTGTCAGGAGACAGCATGGAGCTGAGACTGTTGGAGAAAACATCAATATGAAGATGCAGCCACGACAAGGCAGGAAAGCAGAAAACGACTGAACAGCAACCGGATCTTGAATTTTTATTGTGTTGGTGCTTTTCCCTGTGGATCAGCGATATTCCAGGGGAAAAAAATGTCTTCTACCTTTTTCTGCCTTATATAGCTTAAAAGATCATGTGCAGGGGGCGGATGTGGCTCAAATGGTTGGGCATCTGTCTGCCATATGGAGGGACCTGGGTTCGATCCCCGGGACCTCCTGGTAAAATAAAATATATATATATAGAAGGCGCATGGGCTGCCAGGCTCTGTGTACCGGTGAGCCGCAGGCCCCGGGAGCTATGCAGCAAGATGATGACGTAACAGGAGAGAGATGCAGGGGAGAGACAAGACGAGATGTTCCAAAAGCTCAGAAAACCAGGAACCGAGGTGGCGCAGGTAGCAGAACACCTCTCTCCTACATCGGAGGTCTCCAGGATCGAATCCTGGTGAAGACTGGAGGAGGAGGATGAGAAGAGATGGCAGGAAACAGACACAGAGAATTGCCCAGCAAATGGACACAAAACAGCAAATGGGGAAGGTGGGGGTTAAAATGGATAAAATAAATAAATAAACTTTAAGGGAAAAAAAAAAAAAGATCATGTGCATTTTATGTGCTGTAAAACTCTAACAGAAGATAGTGGAGGAACTTCTTATCATTCATTTATCAAAGAAAGCATACAAATGGTTCCATTTAAAATAGTTACCATTTTATGCACTATGATGTTGGTTGACTCACATAAGGTTTTTTTTTTTCCATTTTTTATCTTATCCAAGTCTAATAATTCCTTGTAGCTAATAGTGTAACCAAATTCTGAAAAGGAAATATGTTGGCATAAAAATTGTAAGAAAAAACGGCTGCTGTTAATGAGCTTTGGTGTTTATTGGACTCCCACTGTTTCCTGTGGAGAGAATTAATCCTCTCAATTATACTAAAATACAAATTACTAAAATAGCTCCTGTCCTATTGTTAAAACTTAGGGAAACCATCACTTAGTTCTCAATTTAATTAGAAGGCAAATGACTTTGGGGTGCATTGAGACCTGCAGTTGCCTCTTCTGGCACTGGGTAGGTGTAACCTCACCACTGAAATGGAATGATCACACCTGACACTACTGAACACTGTGCTGGGCCTGGGCTTGAAAAGGACTTAATAGCTGCTTGCAGGCTCATCGTAATCTTTGGAGAAAGGCATTTTACCTAAACTGTGCTAAAATTTCCACATAAGAGGTATTTGTGAACAGGTGAGTGCCTCCTAAGGCATTGCTGCCATTTTAAAACTTATGAAGGGATGGCTTCATGGAAAGAAACAAGAAATGCAAAACCTGCTTTGAGCCAAAGGGAGCTATATTGGAAGGGACGAAGGAGTCTTGTGACAGAGTGCTCAGCCGGGTGTGTCGATTTCTATCTCCCTCGGGGCTGCTTGCTTTCCTCTGGGTCCACTTCTCTTTCTTACTGGGGCCACGTATCCACAATTCTTTCGGAACTTCTTCTCTGCATACCAGTTCATCTGCTTTTTGGTGCCTATGGTCAGTGAGCCTGAGAATGGGGTACCTGGACAACTTTGCAGACCCCTCTCCCAGTGAATTCCAGCCTGCACCAATTGATGCTGGTAGAGGTTCTCCCTGTACCATGCATATGACAACTTCTCTGACTGCTGGGCAATAAATGGATTGGAGTGGGAGAAAGCAGATCCTGACCTAGGTCTAGTAAGTGATGAGAGTAAATGGGAGACCTGTGCTATGCACGTTAAAAAAGAGCCAACTGATAATGAACCAGGAAAGATAAGGCAGGATGAGCTATCAACAAAGACCGAACTCCCTCCACGTGGAAGCCACTGGTGCTGTGCACCCAATCATTCCAGTGTTCTTTTGGGCACAGAGTAGGACTATATTTCGTCTTGCCTTTGAAGATAGTGGCGGGCATGTGACTTGCCTTGGCCAATGAAATGTGAGTGAAGGTGATAAGTGTCAGTCTAGAGAGAAACATTAAGATCCAGGTGTGATTCACCACACTTTGCTTTCCCCTCTACCATAGTGACTGGTAATGCCTCCAGTAGTGGCTGCTCTGTTAGCCAGGGCTGAAAGAGTAGAGGGTAATGGGGAGCAGAGAGTGGGATGGGTGAGAATGGAGCCGTTGTTTTTCAAGCCACTAGGAAATTGGGGTTACTTCTTCCCATGGTATAACCTAACCCATCTTGACTGATATACCACTGAGCTTCTCCACCCAGGTTTGGGAGAAAACAGAAATCAGTTCATGTGAGGAACTGCAGAAAACAATCAAACATACTAGACAGATGGGAGTAATGTGCCAATTAAGCTTTAGCACGCCATTTCATGGGAAATGTTGAGACAAGTGAGCATTTGACCACTGAACTCACCCAAGAGTTCTTACTCTCTCAATGCTACTTGCAAACAATGTTTACCATGTGTTAGATAACACTGTTCATTACATGTCTTATGGCAGCACTGTAATATAGGTATTTGTCTGATATTTCACTTACTTCCAGGAGTTCTCAGGCAAGTGTTTCATGAACCACATCAACAGGGAAAATGCTTGTACAAATGCACTCAAAAGGAGTATATTTTAGTCTACTAGGCTGCCAAAATGCAATATACCAGAAATGTGTTGACTTTTACAATAGGGATTTATTAGATTGTAAGCTTACAGTTTTGAGGTTGAGAAAAATGTCCAGATTAAGGCATCATCAGGCAAAGCTTTCTCCCTGAAGACTGGCTGCTGGTGATCATCACTCACATGGCAAAGCATATGGCAGCATCTGTTTGTCTCTCCCTTCTCTTCTGAATTTTTGTTGCTTTCAGCTTCGGGCTCCCTCTGGCTTTCTCTCTGCTCCTGTGGCTTTCTCTGTCAGTTTCTGTTGGTTTCTCTCTGTGTCTCTCTCTCTCTGTATTCATCCTGTTTATAAAGGACTCCAGTGAGAAGATTATGACCCACCCTGGGTCATGCCTTACTGAAGTAACCTAATCAAAAGATCCCACCTACAATAGGTTCACACCCACAGGAATAGAATAACTCTAAGGACATGATTTTTCTGGGGCCCATAAAAGCCTCAAACTACTACAGGGTATAATAAGATTAATATGAACAGGATAAAAATAGAAGAAACAATTATAAGAAAAAAGCGACTACCTAATGTATCAAACCTCACACCAGTGAATGTACTCAAAGTCAACATCTGCGTCTAATTATCCTGGCCTTGGAGGTGAAGAGGAAAATACAAACATTCTGTACCAGAGGAGAAGGTAGCAGAGAGAAGAGGGCAGTAAGCTACTCTTGGGGGTGGGGGTGGGGGTCCCTTGTCTGTGGTACTTAGAGCAAGAAAGAGCTCAAGGTTTGGATGCAAATCAATCTGGATTTAATATGAGTATCTTCATTAACTAGCTATATGACCCCAGACTAGTTACTTAACCTCAGTAAGCCCTGGTTCCTTTATCTGTGAAATGAGAAAAATACTATTGGGATCACAAGATAACTATGAAGGTAAATGAAATAATTTGTGTGAAGCATTAGTGTGGTGACTGCCTTAATAAGAGTTTCCTTCCACCCTCCCTCCCTCCCTCCCTCCCTCCCTCCCTTCCTTCCTTCCTTCCTTCCTTCCTTCCTTCCTTCCTTCCTTCCTTCCTTCCTTCCTTCCTTCCTTCCTTCCCACTCTTCTTCCTTTCGACCCTCTTTTCCTTCTTTTCTTCTTGACTGAAGAAAGGGGAACACCATGGAGAAAATGGTTCTCAGAGACATGAACCATGAGCTCCTCTTGTTTTATGACTTAACCCCACTCTCAGAATCTCCTCCAGGGTTGCTTTTCAAGAGTCTCTGTGTTCTTATCCTCTCCACCATCACCTTTCAGCTTTAACATGAAGAAGACTTTCTCCTGGGGCTTCTTTGATATATCCGCAACATTATTCAAGACCATCTTGGGTTTGTCCAAGTTCTGGGGTACGTTCTTATTTTCTACTTTTAAATGAAAGAATTGATCACATCCCCGGTAATGTGCTGATATACAGTGGATACTCACTGTGTGGAGCAAGCACTATTATATTAGTCCCACAGCGTCCCCTTACCCGTATCTCAAGTATAGTTTTCTGGCTTTTGAGGTATGGCATGCTGCTCAAGACCCTGGTTCAAAGTGTCACATCTAAGACAGAGAATAGCCCTTGGACCATGTTAAAAATTAGAGGCAGAAGCTTTAACAGAGCTGTGACAATGGTTTTCACAAAGGATTCCTGTTTATTTTTGTTCAAGCCCATTCTTGGAAACAAGGATGTACAACTCTCTAAACTTCTCTCAGGGTTAGAATGAATAGGTGGTAAATGACATTAAAGAAATTCACTGTTCATCTCAAAATGCTAATAAAGGAGCAGATGGGAGACATGCACCTAGTACATTCCTTATGGAAATTTGATGGTGGTGGCAGTGGCTGCCTGGTAAATCAGATCCCCAAAATCACCACGTGGCTGGCTGCATTGATTCCGTTTCCAGATCTGCTGGGCCTGATAAGAGTGCTGGGGCTATCAGGAATGGCTTCAGATGCACAAGGCATTTGGATTTATTTTTTGAATTGTAAAAAAGTCCTTGGCCAGAAGTATTGGAGGGGGGAGAAACTGAAAGAAAAATCTTTAGAAGATTTGAACCTAAAAAAAAAAAAAAAAAAAAAAAATCTTAGGCAAAAATAAAGAGCTATGAGAAATGTGTTGAAATATAATTTAATGAGAGTCATTTCAAAAAAGAGCTTGGCTTCTATTTCATATCAAATTATTTGTCTTAAACACCCCTGGATGCTGAGAAGTGGTGTGGATGGTGCTTTGTGCTGTTAAAATTTGATTTTTGATGGATTGAAACAGGATCGAAATCCTCTCCTGGTAACAAACTACTAGAAATACTTCCCCCCACGCCCCTTTCCTTTCATAGAGCTAGAAAAGGCCATGCCATTGTCCCTGATCCATGGTACATGTTAACTCAAATAACACAGATTCTAAAGTGAAAAACTGTGGTGTGCCTTGCCTATTTGCATTTCTTTAATGCATTCTCCCTCACACTCTCAATATTTATGAGTTCATTTGCATATTACTTTAACAAATTTTTTAATGACTGCCTACCTACTATGTACTTGGGATACATTAGTTAATAGACAAAGATCCCTGGTTCTCCATGGGTTTGCAATCTCCAGGAGGAGGCAGAACATAAAAATAGCCCCACAAATAGTAAATTGTATGGTATGTTAAGAGGCGTAAATGTTATGGGAATGTGAAAAAATCAGAACATAATAAAGGGGATCAGGAATACCACGTCTGGGGAGGTTCAGTTTTAAATATGATGGTCAGGACGGGCCTTGCGAGGAAGAGGACATTTGTACAAATACTTGAATGATTTGAGGGCAGGCGAGTGTTCCAGGCAGAGGGAAAAGCCAATAAACAGCTCCAAGATAGGAATGCCTTTGCCATGTTCCAGGAAGAGCAAGAAGTTTAGCGTCCCTGAGAAGAGTGAGCAGGTGGGGAAGAGCAGGAGGTGAGCGAGGAGAAATAACTAGGTGCAGGAGGTAGAAGACCATGGAGCTCCATGGACGATAGCTTTAGCTTCTACTCTGCATGAAATGGCCAGTTACTGGAGCGCTTTGAGTAGAGGGATTTTTCCAAAGATCTTGATTTTTCTGCTCTTGGGTTGGCTTCCATTTGCAATTATTGTATCTGTCAAGAGTGTCAGATTCATCAGACTGTAGCCACCGGCTACTTAAGAATGTGCTAAAGGCTGAAAGTTTCAGCTGGAGAATGCCATCCTCTTCCTAAACAGCAGGTTTTCCCAATAATGCTGGGTGCATTTGCATTAGCTATGCAATGAGAACCCAATAAGGAGTCCTCTCCCCTTTTATTTTGCATACATTTTGGCTTAGGAGTTTTATTTGAAGGTTGCTTAAGTTGTACCTAAAAATAACAAAAACTACATTAAATCTTGCATTTCCTTCACCCCCTCAATCCCAAACTTTGGTCTTCTTAATTGCCCAAAGTATTGTGTTTGAAACATTAAATCCATGAGATATGAGTACGTAGTAGAAAAAAAATGGGCTTATGAGCAAATAAATTTGGCAAATTATGGTTTCTTAGGCTATGGATTATTATCTGATTTACAACTTTAGCTACATTCCCTATGTAGCACTTTTATCATTGTGATCTCTATACATTCTTTAGTATCAGATTTTATTTACTCTTTAAGAAAATGCTCATCTTCAATTCCCTGGAGTTTTTATTGCCAAGTTGGTTAATTAATTTCTAGATTTATTGTAGAAAATGTGGCCTATATCATTGCAAATGTTTAGCACTTATTGTTGTAATGGAATAATATATACCCATTTTTGTGAATGTATTTCTAATAACCTTTAAACAGAGATATATTGGAACTTCCACAGCATTGCCAGTGAATCAACTCATTATCCTGATATCTGATAAAGTAAGAGAATCAAGGCTTTTTCCTGTTTTATGTATGTGAAATGTATGCAGTTCAGGATTAGGGTTGTCAGCTAAAATACACAGTTCCCAGTTAAATTTGAATTTCAGAAAAGCAAGGAATACATTTTGTATAAGTATGTCCCAAGTATTGTACTAATACAGAAATAAATGAATAAATGAATAAATGTTGTTTATCTGAAATTCAAATTAAAGCAGGCATTCTGGTTTTGTTTTCCCTTCTAAACTGTCAACTATATTCAAGATAACCAAAGAAGGTTGATGGAAGAGAATTTTCTCTCTATAGAAATATTGCAGTTAAATAATGAGTAAGGAATGATAGTATAAACTCTACCATTTTACCAATTTTAATGAATTAAGAGATATAGGCAACAATCCTTAGTGGCTGCTAATATCACCAGGAAGAGACAATCAAACTTCATATGCCCTTTGATTTCAGTACACAAATGACAGCCTTGCCAAACATTAGGAAGCTTGAACTTTCTCCTTATTAGATACACAGAATATATGACTAAGGTGAATCCTAGAGCCCAGTCATTGTGGGGAATCTATAAGAGACATTAACATCAAGTTGGGCCCTCAAACAACTACAACCTTAGTGGAAAGATAGATAAAAAGAAAACAGAAAATGAAAAAGAGGAATCTGCCACACAAAAGCAGAGAGTTGAGAAACTTGACTATCTTGACCTGTTTACATATGGAGAGAAGGAAAACCTCTCTTCTGAAAATTCAAAACCAAAACTTTAGCCCTTGCATAATTTCTGGCATGGGTTTGCATGATACATGTGATCATACAACATGTGATCCTCAAAAATAAACATAAAAGTAAACACAGATAAAGTTCCAAGGAAAATGAGATCTCATAACAAAGATCATAAGACATACAAATTAATAAGCTACCATGAAGCAAAGATGTCATTTCTCTCTAATCTGATCTAAAGAGTCAATGGCTCTATGAAAATCCCAGCAGTTTGCTTTTTGTATGGAAACTTATAAGGTGATTCTAAAAATTACATGAAAATACAAAATGCCCAGAACAACAAAGAATAATTTCAAAATATGAAGGCTTACTCGACCAGCCATCTAGAATGATTAGATGGAGAGAATGTGGCTCAAGCAGTTGAGTGCACACCTCCCACATGGGAGGTCCCAGGTTTGGTTCCCAGTGCCTCCTGAAAAAACAAACAAAAATCAACAAGCAAAGCAAATGAAAAAACCAATTCAGGGAAACCGATGTGGGTCAGTGGTTGAGGGCTGGCTTTTCACATACAAGGTTCTGAGTTCAATCCCTGACTCCTGGTACCTCAAAAAGAAAAAAAAAAGAAAGAATGATTAGCAAGTGGAGTAATTAAGACATTACGTTACAACTGCAAGAATAAACTGAACAGAACAGACTGGATTTTAGATGATAGAGCATTATTGTTAAGTTTATTAAGTGTTTGTGTAGTCACTGGTATTGTCCACCAAATATTCTTCACCCCTTTTCCTGGGCACATGGTATGGAATATTTTACTTCCCTGAAATTTTGAACTTAGGTGTGGCCGTGTGACTTGCTTTGACCAATGAAATGAAAACAGAAGTGATGTGTCATTTCCAGGCCTAAAGCTTCAAGACGTGATTCCCTAAACCTGACTGAAAGAATAATTACTACTTAGCAATGGCCACAACAGAAAGCTAAAATTTGAGGCATTGCTTAGTAGCTAGTTGGCTGTTGGCAAAAACTATTTGAGGCTTGAAAGACAGCAGGCTGTGTAATGTAATGGCAAAGTTTTAGCTAGAAATGTCGCCTTGGGAACAAATCACATAACTGCTGAAGTTGCAGCTCTGTTGGAAAAGGTTGGAAAACAGAGGATTGTATGGTGGGTGCAGTTGGCTGCATTTGGCAAGTTATGTTGAAAAAGAGATGAGCTCAGAAAAGAAGTGGCCAGTTTACAAGCAAGAGTGAATATGGAGTAGAGCTACTTCAGAGACTCAAAGTATAGAAAGAAGCAAAATTTTCATCCCTGTATGGTAACGGGTAAAACATAGAAGGATTTTGAGAACAAACATGGCCAGTTAAAACTCAGCCTTTCAACAAGGGACAAAAAAGTGGATTAAAGTGTTTAAGAGTAGAAAACCAACCAAGTTTGTAGCATCCATTAAACCTTTTATTTGTCTCAGATTAATGACACCAATAAAATCTTGTAAGTTCATGGCACCTAGCATTAAAGGAGAGCAAGACCTAGTGATAAAGAAATAGGTAAATACAAAAAATTATATGCATAGAAAAGAACTCTAAGTGTAGGCAATAGTTACACTGGTATGAGGGGCACTAAAATGTCTTTGATTATTTGATACACAAAACAACTCATATTCCTTGGCTGGGAAGCTTACAGGAAAAAGACGCTTAACCTGCAGGAAGCCTGAGTCTCCAATTCCTACTTCAGCTGTGGTCAAGGAAGATAATGGAAAAGAAAGAACTTTTCAGAGGGCAGGGCCAAAGGCCAAGAAGAGCAAGAGACTAGAGGGCCCCTCCCAGGGAGAAGAAATGGGGCGTATCCAGGGAACATCTGCTCCTTCCCCCACCCCAGGAAAAGGGTTCTCGTAACAGCTGCACACACTGACTGCAGAGTCGCCTCTGCTGTGTGTCCCATTCTGCCCTTCCTGAATAGGGATGTTGGTTATGGTTAGCCTGACTTGATCCTTTTAAGCCATTGGGGGTGGATATTCTATTTGGCAAATTCCTGAGAACATGAGCATTTGCATTAGATAAATGCAGATTAGAAACTGGGTTCCTTCACTTAGTGTCGTTTGGGGCAAGATGATTAAATTCTCTGAACTCTGGTTTTCTCATCCGTAAGATGTGAATTTAAAAATTAAAAAAATTAAGTTAATACCTACTTCACAGGAGCAAATGTGTATGGTGCGTGAAAGCGTTAACCCAGTGTCTGACGTACACTTGGTCTTCAAAAGAGGGAGAGCTATTATTTCTATTCTTAAGTGATGCTATTCCAAGTTATATTTGCTTCCAGAAATAGGCTATGTATTTTGTTTGCTTTTAAGCCTGGCAACGTGATGGAGCTAGGCTCCTTGTTGATGCTTTAGACTAAGCACTGGCCTCTCTTTACAAAGTTAAGGTGAACCCTAACAGACCATCTTCAAGAGACACTAGAATTTCACACCTTGGAGGAGAAGTTCATTAGAACTGTTTTCTTTTTCAAAATCCTGGTCTTCTCTTCCCACCCTGCTCCCATCTGTTTTCCTCATCCTCAGTAGAAGGATTGCAAACATTTCCCAGAATGTCATGCTTTGATGTTTTTATAAGTGCGAATAAATGTGCATGAAGTTGCCTGTGGCTTTTATCATTTCTTTAATCCCAATGTTGGTGTCTTTTTCTCCCCTCTCTTTATGCCTCTCCAGGGAGCAAGTACATAACCTAATCTAGCATAACATGCCTGTTAAGTGGGATGATGCACCAGGGGAATTAGCAAGCAGGCTGCCGTGTTCTTCATACTCTGGCTTGAAGAAAGCTACATTTTGTCTTGTAGGACAAGTAAGTGAGGGTTGAGAAAAGGACTAAAGCTGGCAATGGATCTGAAACATGCAATGAGGTTTGGGGTTCAGTACTCTGGAAGCTGCTGCCACCTCTCTACGAGTTTGAAGCTTGATGAGGGAAACGGAAATATGCAAGTTGGAATCCAGTATGCAGGAAACTTAGGTTTTTGTATCAACTGCACTACTTGCTCTCATTTTGCACTAAAGTGGGGGGAAAGGCGAGGAGATTGAGGCTGATTATATATATTTAAAAAGTCAAAGATGAGAAAAATTAGTGGCAAGTTTCTGTGTCAAACACTTTCAGAGTCTTCTGCCCCATAAATGGAATGTGGTTGCAAAGAACGGGTTTGCCTTCAAGTTCGTCACTTTATCCAGGTGAAAGGAGACACATCTGATTAGTATGCTCGTTGGCTACAGCAGCTAACTCAGGAGGGAAAAAATGGTTTTATAATTATGCCTTTGAGGTCCTTGCTCAGGATTTCCATAATTGGATACAAATACGAAGCCCTGGAAGGGAATTACTGTGAGATTTAGCATGGGATTATTTAATTATGGATTTTAAAAAGGCAGATTTCTGTGGGTGCCAAGAAACCACAGGATTTTAAAGCATAGTTGTGGTTACAGAAACATGAGCTACCACCTGTCTGTACCTGGTTACTGGGAGAGTAGAAATTGTTTACCTAGCCATTGATCCATTCGTTCCCTCAATAGTATGTCATAAAGCACCTACTGAGTCCTAGGCAGCTGGCTGTGCCCTGGAGATGCTGAGAGGAACAAGCCGCCATCCCTGTTTTCAAGACTTTCAGCCAAGTGGCTAGAGGTATACAGCTTGCATGTGGATCAATATTTACAACATTGGAGTTGTATCGAGATATTAACTCAGTGTTAGGGACTGGCACAAGAATGCTTTTCAGGGTTGATGCTTTTTGAGGTGCAGCTCAAAAGATGGATAGGAATTTGCCAGAAAGAACACAGGATGTGGCCGTTTCTGAGGGGAAAGTGCTAGGCTGGAGAGATGTGGTGGTGAGGAGCCAGTAATTAGAAGAGGAGCTGCTACTTCGCATGATAGATCTTTGGGTGGCAATAAAATGGACAAATTTTCTCATTTTTTGAAGATGATGTCAATGAAGAAGAAGATGATGATAATTTTATCATTTGCTGAGTATCTATTTGGCCAGAGACCATTATAATGTACATTATCTAAGTTAATTCTCTCAACAAATCTAAATGGGAGCAATTGCCATCTGCATTATAAAAATGAGGAAACAGACGATTGATGAGTTTAAGTAATTTCCCAAAGGGGCCCACAATTAGAAATTAGAAGCAATTTATGATATACCCTTCATACGCTATGGTGTAGGTCTTTTTAAGATCATAAACTTGACTTAAAAAAAAAGTCACAGTGACCTGTGTTTGGTTTATGTTATTCTAGAGCTGATGGTAGATTTCTCTTCATACGTGAATCGTCTCAGCCTTAGAAATGAAGCGCTGCTTTATGGGGGCCCGTGACCAGTAACTTCCAGGGCCGCATTCATTCATTTATATTCATTCATTCAACACATGCACCAGGCACCAAGCGAGGTGCTGAGTGCCAGATGACGCTGGGTATCCCGTTTCCTTTGCCGCTTAGGCTTTTGGCCGATTTCTATCTTCTCCTCTGGGGGCGTGCATAGTCTTTGAATTCCACTCGTTAAAAAGCACTGGATGTCAACCAGATTCGACCAGATGGGGTGTTTTTTTTTTTTTTTTTTTTTTTATGCCCTTACATTTATCAGGGAGCTGCATGAAAATCAAGGACACACATTCTTCTGTAAATGTGCTGGCAAATTTCTTCTTTTATTTTATAATTTGCTTAGTACTTGAATGGATATTGGTACCATATAAATGTCTTAGGGAGTCAGTTACCTTCCTGGGAGCATCTAGCCAGGCAGAAGGTTGTAGAATAACAACAACAATAAAAATCCCTTTAGTTCCTCCAGGTTTCAAAAACTTAAAACATAACTGACAAACTGCTGCAGCCAAGAGGAGCCTAAGGAGACCCGATGGCTAAAAGTAATGTGGATGGGATCTTGAAAAAGAAAAGGGACATTAGGTAAAAACTAAAGGAATCTGAATAAAGTATGGGCATTACTTGATAATAAGGTACCACTATCGGCTCATTAATGGTGACAAATATAAAATATTAATAACAGTGGTAAATAGATGTAGGGTATATTGGAACTCTCTGTACCCTCTTTGCAGTTTTTCTGAAAATCTGAAACTATTTTAAATTTTAAAATATTCATTTTAGAATACAGGTTCTTAACCTTTTTTGTTCCACGGACCCCTTTGCTAGTCAGGTAAAAACTACAGTCCCCTTACTAAGTCCACATTATACTGTGTATTACTTAATAAATATATCACACCTGCACTAACACGTCCCCACAAGAATAATGTTTTTTGAATTTCAATTCGAGCTCACCCTTTTTTAAGAACCCTTGTTTTAGAAAAACATGATTGGTAGAACAGGTGTTTAAAATTTCAACTGCATGACTCTTTCCCTGCCCCTTAATTTGGATTCTTCCTGGACTTTTGCAGACATCTTTCTAGAATTTAGAAGGAGCTGCATTAGATGGCTTGGGGCAACTTGGATTGGAAGCAGCTGAATTCCTACCCATGTAGCAATCTCTGTCAAATGTGAGAAATTGTGAGAACAAATGAATAATCCTATCCAGAAATCCCAGGGAAAGGGGGAAAGTATGCAGGATTCCTGCCAAGAAGCCTTGAGGAAAATACCTCCCTGGTCTGAAATTTATTGACCAAAGTAACTCAATTTATATTGGAGATAATCTTAAAAGTCCTTTCACCTGGCTTGCGTATCACAATATCTTGAATATGTAATTTCACAGTAAGCTTTTCAAAGTGGAAACATTTTTCTATTTTTTGATCAAGAAATTTAGTTTATCATGTGTTGTTAGTATAAATCATTACTAATAAAGAATATTTTGATATATGTAATATTTTCAATAAATGCTTTCATATTAAGTTTAAACCAAGTTTCCAAAAGTAAAATTCTGCTTCCAGAAAGGATGTACAAATCAGCAAGTAGTACATATTTTTCCTGCAAAACCATAGTTTCCAATCCATCAGAGAGCTGAAAACACCAACCAACCACAAATTAATGAAATCCTAGAAAGGAAAGAGCCCTTTCTAGGAGAGGAGAATCACACCCTTGCTGAAAATCACCTGTGTTTCATCTTTTCATCACTCTTTTTACCACTCCCTACAACCACTGATCTTTTCATAGTCTCTAAAACTCGCCTTTCCATGGTGTCCTATTGTTGGAATCATGCAGTATGTAGCCTTTTACGACTGGCTTCTTTCACTTAACAATGTGGATTTAAGATTCATCCTTCTCATTGCATGACTTGATAGCTCATTCCCTTTTGTCCTTGAGTACAATTGCATTGCATTGATGTACGGCCATGTGATTCTCCTCTCCTGGAAAGGGCTGACAAAAATGCAGAACAACAGACACTCTCAATATTTTGGGGAATGCCTAATTGTACAGCCACTTTGGTAGGCAGTTTGGCATTTCTTACAAAGCTAAACGTAGCCTCACCATACAATCCAGTAATCATGTGCCTAGCAATTTACCCAAATGGTTTAAAAACGTACATCTACACAAAAACAAGTACAAAAATATTACAGAAACTTTATTTTTAATGGCCAAAAACTTGAAGAAATCAAGATGTTCTTCAATAGGCTAATGATGTCTTCAAGGTTGACCCATGTTGTCACATGTATCAGAATTCCATTCCCTTTTTTGGCTAAATAATATTCTATTGTGTGTATATATCATGTCTGGCAATTGTGAATAATGCCATGATGAACATCAGTGTGCAAATTTCTGTTTAAGTCCCCACTTTCAATTCTTCTGGGTATATAAGCAGAAGGGGGATTGCCAGGTCATATGGTAATTCTATATATAATTTTCTGAGGAATTGCCAAACTGTCTTCCATAGCAGCTGTACCATTTTATATTCCCACCAACAATGAGTAATCTTCTCCAACACTTGTAATTTTCCATTTTTTAATAGTAGCCATTATAGTGGGTGTGAAATTTGGGATCTCATTGTGGTTTTGATTTACTTTTCCCTAATGGCCAATGATGGTGAACATCTTTCATGTGCTTTTTGGCCATTTCGGTATCTTTTTTTGGAGAAATGTCTATTCCAGACTTTTGCCCGTTTTTTTCCATTGGGTTGTTTATCTGTTTGT
Source organism: Tolypeutes matacus (assembly GCA_026826555.1). Taxonomy (NCBI): domain Eukaryota; kingdom Metazoa; phylum Chordata; class Mammalia; order Cingulata; family Chlamyphoridae; genus Tolypeutes; species Tolypeutes matacus. Next base: position 8,280,643 of record JAKSZT010054540.1, read on the forward strand.
TGTTGACTTGTAGGATATCTTAATATATTCTGAATATTAAACCCTTATCAGATATATGGTTTCCAAATATTTTCTCCCATTTTGTAGGTTTTCTTTTTAGTTTCATGGTGAAACAGAAGATTTTAATATTGATGAAGTCTAATGTATCTATTTTTTCTTTTGTTGCTTATGCTTTTTGTTATAAAGTCTAAAAAACTTTTACCTAACACAAGGTCCTTATGATACCTCCTCATGGTTTCTTCTAGGAGTTTGATAGTTTTGATTCTTATATTTCGGTCTCTGATACATTTTTTAATTAATTTTTATATATGGTGTGAAGTAGGGGTCCACCTTCATTCTTTTGCATATGGATATCCACTTTTCTCAGTACCATGGTCAAAGAGGGCATCTTTGTCTTGTTCCCGACCTCTACAGGAAAGCTTTCAATTTTTTACCATTGAGTAGAATGTTAGCTGTGGGTTTTTCATATATGCACTTAATCAGGTTGAGAAAGTTTCCTTTAATTCTTATCTCTTGGAGTGCTTTTATCAAGAAAGGATAATGGATTTTGTCAAATGCTTTTTCACATCAATCGAGGTGATCATGTGATTTTTCTTCTTTGATTTTTTAATATGGTTTATTATAGTGATTGATTTTCTTGTATTGAACCACCCTTGCATGCCTGGTATAAAACCCAACAGTTTGATTCAATTAGTGAGTACTTTGTTGAGTACTTTTGTATCTGTATTTATTAGGGAAATGGGTCTGTAATTTTCTTTTTTCATAATCTCTTTATCTGGCTTGGGTATTAGGGTGATATTGGCTTCACAGAATGAGTTTGGTAGCATTCCTTCCTGTTGAATTTTTTGGAAGAATTTGAGTAAGATTGGTTTTAAACCTTCTTTGAGTGCTTGGTAGAATTGGCTTTTAATCTTTGGGAGGTTTTTGATGACTGTTTCAATCTCTTCACTTGTGATTGGTTTGCTGAGGTTTTCTATTTCTTCTAGGAGCAGTGTAGGTTGTTCATATGTTCCTAGTAATTTTTCCATTTCATCTACATTGTCTAGTTTCTTGACATACAGTTGTTCATAGTATCCTTTTATGATCTCTTTCGTTTCTGTGGGGACAGGAGCAGTGCCTCCATTTTAATTTCTGATTTTATTTATTTGTGTCTTCTTTTTTTCTTTGTCAGTCTAGCTAAGGGTTTGTCAATTTTGTTGATCTTCTTGAAGAACTTTTGGTTTTGTTAATTCTCTCTCTATTTTTGTTCTCAATTTCATTTATTTCTGCTCAGATCTTTGTTATTGCTTTTATTCTGCTTGCTTTGGGCATTGTTTACTGTTTTTTTTCTAGTTCTTCCAGTTGTGTAGTTAGGTCATTGATTTTAGTTCTTTCTTCTTTTTTAATGTAAACATTAAGGGTTATAAATTTTTTTCTCTGCTCTGCTTTTGCTACATCCCATAGATTTTGGTATGTTGTGTTCTCATTTTCATTTGTCTTGAGGTATTTATTGATTTCTCTTGCAGTTTCTTATTTGACCCCCTGATTATTGAAGACTGTGTTGTTTAATCTCCATATATTTGTGTATCATCCCTTTTTCTGCTTATTGTTGAATTCCAGCTTTATTTCATTGTGATCAGAGAAAGTGCTTTGTATAATTTTGATCCTTTTAAATTTACTGAGATCTGCTGGAAAAAGATCCATGAGCACTTGAGAAGAGTGTATATCCTGCTGTTTGGGGGTGCAATGTTCTGTATACATATATTAAGTTTAGTTTGTTTTTCATATTATTCAAGCTCTCTGTTTCTTTACTGATCCTCTGCTGAGATTATCTATCCAATGATAAGAGTGGTGTATGTATTCAAGTCTCCAACTATTATTGTAAAGACATCTATTTCTCCTTTCAGTTTTGCCAGTATTTGCCTCATGTAATTTGTGGCTTTCTGGTTAGGTGCCTATACATTTATGATTGTTATTTTCTTCCTGCCCCTTTTATTAGTATATAATGACCTTTCTTGTCTCTAATAACAGCTTTGATTTTAAAGTCTACTTCATCTAATATATGTATAGCTGCTCTAGCTTTTTTTGGTTACTACATATGTGGAATATCTTTTTTCAGCCTTTAACTTTCAATCTTTTGTATCCTTGGGTCTAACGTGCGTCTTGTGTAGACAACATGTAGATGGCTCATATTTTCTTGTCCATTATGCCAGGCTGTTTCTTTTGTTTGGGAAGTTTAATCTATTAACAGCCAATGTTTACTGTAAAGGAAGTTATTACTTCACCCATTTTGATCTTTGGGTTTTTATCTGTCAATTCTTGTTTTCACCACTCTTTTTTACACTTTTAGTTACTTTTACTGATATAATCTTCATTTCTAGACTCTTTTCTAACCCTCTCTCTCCTGTCTTTTCTTTTCAGGCTGTTGCACTCCCTTTAGTATTTCCTGCAAAGCCAGCTTCTTGGTTACAAACTCTCCCAGTCTCTGTTTATCTGTGACTACTCTAAACTCACCTGCATTTTTAAAATACAATTTTGTCAGATATAAGATTCTTGGCTTGCAGATTTTCTCTTGCAGCATCTTAAATATATCATATCACTGTCTTCTTATTTCCATGGTTTCTGATAAGAAATCAGACTTAATTTTCTTGGGCATTCCTTGTATGTGATGAATCTCTTCTCTGTTGCTGCTTTCAGGGTTATCTCTTTATCTTTGGCATATGACATTCTGATTAATATGTGTCTCAGATTAGGTCTATTCAAATTTATTTGGATGGAAGTACACTGTGCTTCCTGGACATGCATATCTATGTCCCTCAATAGGGTTGGGAAATTTTCTATAATTATTTCCTGAAGAATTCCTTCTGCCCCCTTTCCTTTCTCTTCTCCTTCTGGGACACCCAAGACATGTATGTTTGCATGTCTCTTGCTGTCATTTAGTTCCCTGAGAACTTATTTGATTTTTTCCATTCTTTTCTTTATCTGTTCTCTTTCAGAGGCCCTGTCTTCAAGCTCACTGATCCTTTCTTCTGTCTCTTCAAATCTACTCTTATATGCCTCCAGATTTAATTTCATTTTTATTGTGACTTTCATTCCCATAAGATCTGCTATTTTTCTATGTATGCCTTCAAATTCTTCTTTGTGCTCACTCAGTATCTTCTTGATGTCCTTAATCTCTTTATCCATCCATTGAATTTATTAAGGAGATTTATTAGAACATCTATGATTGTCTCAATTCCTTTATGTCATATAGAAGCTTAGTTTGTTCCTTTGACTGGGCCATATCCTCTTGTTTCTTGGTATGGATTGTAATTTTTTGTTGGTATCTCAATATCAGATTTACTAGATGCATTTATTCTGGGCTGTTTCTCTCTTTAGTCTAGGGCTTTCTATTTTATTGGTTTTGTGCTACAACCCCTCTTTGATACTTGATTCAACTTAATTTGGAATTTTATAGTGGCTTGTGTTTACCAATCTGAAATTTTTTTCAGCTATTTTTCATCTGTTTCTTGCTCTTTCTCCCTTGTTGGTTGTGAAATAGGATCTGAGGATGAGGTTGGTACTATAAGCCATAGAGGCCAAAGCTGCCTGTGTTTCTCCAGTAACCAGTGAAACTTCTCCCACCTTTCTCTCCTGCCAGGGGTAGGGACAGAGCTGCAGCCATGTGCAGTAATCCAAGATGTGCAGGACAAGATTGTCTGTAGTTGACTAGGGAGACTGATGAAGCTCCATACCCCTTGTTCCCCTGCTTGGGGTGGGGATGGAGCCCCAGGTGTGGGCAACAAACTAAGATGTGTGAATAAAAACTGACCACATTTGCCCAGGTAGACTGATTAAGCACCAGTCCCCCTCCTCTCCTGCCAGGACAGAAATGGAATCAGTGGTGTGCCAGAAATCTAGTCTGGGCCAAAAGCAAAGGCAGGTGCACTGAGCAGCTGAGGGTGCATTATTTCTCCTCCTGCCCTCTCAGGGGAGGGGCTGGAGTCAGAGGTGTGTCCAATATCCTAGTCCATGCACGTTGAAAGTGGCTGCGGTTGCCTGGAGAGGCTCAGGGAGCACTGTCCTTTCTGCCCACTCTGCAGAAGTGTCTAACACTCTAGTCCGTGCAGGCTAAAATCACCTGCAATTGCCCAGAGAGGTTGAGCAAACACTGCCCCCTTCTATCTTATTGGGGGCAGAAATGTATCCACAGGTTTGCCCAGTAATCTATTCCATGTGGGGTAAAAACACCTGTAGTTGCCTGGAGAGGCTGCTGCAGGTCCCCTCAGCTTCTTGCCTGATAGAGGTGGGGCTGTAGCCAGGCTAGGTCTGCAATCCAACCTGGGCAGAAGGAAGTCAGTCCCATCACTGTGATTTTCAATCAGTACCATTTCCCCTCATGCTGGGGGCAGAGTTAAAATAGAGGGTACTGGCCTCTTTTCCAACTTGGACAGGTTCAAACTTTAGCTGTTCTTAGGATTGGACTTTAGCCTGCCAAATTTACTCATTAGTAGCTGAAATTCATGCCCAACCATCTCTTCCTCCCCTGTTTTTGGGAAATGTAGCTTCCAACTCCAGCCAGGAAATAGCTCCTGAGGTGGCTTATGCCACTAGTGGAATATGGGCATAAGCCTCTGTGGCATGGAATGTTCTATTCATGAATTGTCACCACAGATGGGCAGTATCCTCCTTCTGTTTTTCCAAGGATGTTGCAGGATGCCCTTCTGTTCTCCTGGGCCCCCCAAATAAGTGATTTGGATAGCTCTGATTGATTACTAACTGCCTTGTAACTGGTTCTTGGAGCTCCTTACTCTGCCACCATCTTGCCCCCTCCCTATGCTTGGTTACATTTTGAATAATGGAATTAGAGTTGGATTAGAAACCAGATGAACAGGTGACAGGGGAGGTAGTATGAAACAATGGAATAGAAAAGGACTTTCCATCAGATGCACTTGTGTTTGAATCTATCACTTGTTACCTGTGAGTTGTTGTGCAAGTTACATAAATTTACTATCCTTTGGCTTATGATTTTTAATATAAATATCCACCTCACAGAGCTTTTTTAAGTGTGAAATGAGATACAATGTGGGGTGCCTGAAGCAATCACTGATACATATTTGCTGATCAATAAATGCCATTGCTTTTGTATTTGAATCTCTCACTTGCTACCTGTGAGCTGTTACACTCCCTCTCATTTTCTTACCTTTGTTTCCCTTTGTGTTTTTCCAAGCTCCATTCCCTCCTCAGTCTTATGGATAGATTCTTTTTACCAAGTTATAAAAATATGGAGGCAAAATGCTACTTTGAATATCATTTTGGGGGACCATTCTTTGGTATTTGATTTTGGTCTTTGATGGTTTCATTTTCGGTCTGATTATTTATTTGATTTAAAATAATGTTCCTCCTCAAAGCTCTGCACCATGAGGTCTGGTCTGGACAATCTAGTGGGGAAAAGTCAATCTGTTTTGTAATCTGACCTTGTGTAGACTCAGCAAATCAACTGTTGTATTGACTTTTTTTTCTTTCCCTTATAAGCTGCTTATCTGGATGCCTTGTTATGTTATTTCTTTGTTTTCATCCTATCCCTAGGGCTATTACCAGGGGAAAAAAGCAGGCATTCCAGAATGTAAAAGAATAGAATTGACCCATTCTAATAACAAGGATGGTATCCTTGAATTTAAAATAGTTTTTATGTTCTGTTGCTCATGGCCAGCTATCATTCTTCCCACAAACCCCAGAAACATGCTGCCATACCATCAACCTTGAACCAAGCTGGGACAGTGAAATATTCCCATAACCTGTACCATTAGACCTCTGTTGAGTCTGTTTGGAGTGTGACCTACAGCACATTAAAAACCAGCTGTACCCAGGATTACTTCATCCCACTAGAAGGTCTGCTTGCTAAGGGCAAGAGGCCATGAAACTTCCTTTCTTTTAAGCTATGGGTTTTGCTACCTCATGGTGTTTACATTTTTAATAGGTGATGAAAGAATTTGCAATACTCTGCATACATCTTGACCTAAAGATGGAATAATTTTAGGAAACCCTGGCTTTATGTGAATAGTTACTGTTCATTCCTCGGTACCTATTCATCACTGGCAAAATCTGAGCTCATGTCTGCATCTTAATACACAAAGAGTCTATAAATTCAAGGATGGTTGCACCATTCTTCTGCTCATTAAATTACATAGTGGGATTTTATCATACAAGTCTTGGCCTTTGAAATTCATCATTTTGAATAAAATTATGGCTATATGTGCTGTAAAATTACTCCCAAATAAATATTCTACTCAGAGAGAAATTCAATATTTGCTCTGACAGAAAGGAGTGACAGAGTTCATTGTCTATTGTTTAATATATGACAATGATTTTGTCTTCTATTTTGAGAATAATGGTAAATGGTTCATGCTAATTAAAGCTTAGAAAGTATATTATAGGAACTTATGGCTGTGTTTCTGCATGGCTGACAAAATAATTTGTTGAGAAACCGTGTATGCTATCTTATTTTTTGCTTGATTCCAAAGTGTTGCAAAATCTAGTTTTTAGAAAGAGTTATAAAGGTAGAAAGGTGGCTGTAAATATGAATAAAATCCTTTCATTGTTTTGGTTTTATCCCAGCCATCTGTTTTTAGCTTGGCATCAAATGTGCTTCTTTCTCTCACAATTGTAGAAACCCTGAGTTCTAGGGAGTACCAGAGTTCATAAAAGTTGGCCTCCCAGGTCTAAACAAGACTGGCTTGAAATTCTCTCATAGTCTTTTCTATTGTGTTAGAGTTAGAACTCCAGGGATGTAGGATCCATCTCATCCTCTGGTGCACTCTATTATTTGTCTGAAGTTTTAAGTTAACAGATGACTCTCATATCACAGAAAAAAACCTATTTCACTGATTTTAAGCTTACTATGGAGATGCAGCATGGCTTATAGTGGATTAGTTTAAGTGACCTTTATTATGCTGAGTGCACTGCTATCCAAGGCTGTTAGATTAATCCAGACAAAAAAGTTTCATTTTCAATTGGTTAGAAATACATGGATGAATCTCTTTGCATGGCATTCAACATTCTTAAGACCATGGCTTCCAGCTCCAATGCTTTAGCTCCATCAGCCAATATCACATTTTCTGAAGATGTTAGGTCCTTTCTCATCTCAGAATTGCTGCTTTATTATTCACCTTACCTTCCATTCACTCCTTTTCTCAATAGATGGTGAATTTCTTGTCATCTATAAAACCTCATGGCACATGTCACCTCAGTTGAGCAGGCTTCTCTGATATCTCCAATCACTTCCTTGGCCTGGTAGAAAATATTGCTCCCTGTACCTTCCAACGCATCTTACCCAGCACCTATTCTCATCTCCCTGATCCCAAAATAACTTGTTTTGAAGGTAAATTCCTTGAGGGGAGGGTCCTTATGTTTTGTTCCCTGCTACAACCTGAAGGCCAAACAGAATGCCTAACATGTAATTGGCACTCAATAAATATTAGCCACATTAGTTAACACGGATATTATTGCATCAATGTATAAAATCTTAACATTGCGAACAATGAAGGCAGTTACGAACTACTGTTCCTCTTTTTATTTCTATAATGCCTATAGTGGTTGAATGAAGAAATGAATACATCTGCGAAGCACTGTGTAGCATGTTCTTTAGGATATCCTATGTTAACTTTTCGCCAATGAAGACACTTATATGAAAAAAAAAAAGAAGTGAGAAATTGAGTCATATTCCGAGGACATTCAATCCAAATTCATCTTTGAATTTCTCTATTTCTTTATTTCATAGGTCAAAATTATTTTTCTTCTGACCCAAATTATTCTGGAGGTGTATTAAATTCTCCTATTCAGTTTGTTTTCTATTTAGACCTGCTATTTTCCAAACTCTGATAAGTATATTAAGTTAAATTATAATGGATTGTAGTTGTTTTCTCATATATATGGTAGTTATCATCTTTATGTGTTTTCACTTACTCTCTCCTCCTCCTCCTCCTTCTTTTTCCTCCTTCATCCTCCTCCTTTTTCCTCTCCCTTCTCTCTTTTCTCCTCTTCCTCCTCCTCATTCTTCATCTTTGAATTTTAACCTAGAAAACTTCAGCTCTCAATTTGTTTAAAGATATTTTTCAAGCAAGATGGAACTGCATTCTTTGATCATTTGAGAAAGAGTCAGCAGGAATAGGTTAGGTAAGAGGAAATAAACTTTCACATTAAGCAACTGAAAGGTAGAAATTGAAAAAAAAATTCAGCTAGCCATGCAGAGGTTGCCTGGTGTGTAAAGGCCTTGGCAATGCTTGGCAAGCACATTGGCTGGACCCATGTGGTGTTCACTGAGTTTCCCTCTGGTCTCTATCCCAGACCTTTTCCTCTTCCCACTTTCTTCCCTTCCTAGACAGTCATTCGTTGACTTACAAACCTTATGTGACTTACTATTGCTGTTAAGATGATTTCTATATTCCTTGGCATGGTAACAATCTCTTGCATAATAGGGTCATTATCTGCCCTCCCAACTCAACTCCTGCCACTCCATCCTTAATGCCTCTGGGCTCTTGTCAGGGCTAGAGTGTGGCATGCTCTCCTGGCCTCTTGGCTTTTGCACTTGGTGGAACCCACTTCCATGATTGCCCTGCCCTTCCCACCTAACTGCTACTAATGTTAGGTCTTCAAGTCTCATCTTAAATACTTGCCAGCATGGCCCTCTCAGACCTCCAGTGCTAGATTAGGTTCCCACTAAATATGCTCTCAGAGCACCCTGCCCCTCTCTATCAGATCACCCATCATGTATTATTTTCAGCACCTATTAATTTCTTATCACCTTCTAGAATGTAAGGTCTATGAAGAGGAGAGTGCAGTCTTTTTTTTTAAAAAAAATGTTTATATTTATTCCCTACTGCTGGTGTAACAATTTTCACAAACTTGGTGAGTTAAAACAAAAAAAGATTATTCTCTTGCAGTTCTGGAGGCCAGAAGTCCAAAATCAGTAACACAGGGCCAAAATCTGCGTTTGCTCCAGAAGCTTTAAGGGAGAATTCGTCCTTTGCATCTTTCAGTTCCTGGTAGCTGCTGGCATTCCTTGGCTTGTGACTGCATCACTCCAATCTTAAAGGCCAGCACTTTCACATCTCTCTCTGCAACAGCTTCACTTTATCTTCTCCCCTGGTGTGTCAACTTTCCCTCTGCCTCCATTTTATAATAGTACATATGATTGCATTTAGGGCCCACGAAAATATTCCAGGATAATTTATTCATCTCAAAATCCTTTAATTAATTCCATCTGCAAAAACCCTTTTCCCAAATAAGGTAATATTTATAGGTTCCAGGGATTAGGACTTTATATCCTTAGGGGCCATCATTCAGCCTGCCACACTGCTGAATTGCTAGCTGAGGATCTGGCACAGTATGCATGTGTGCGCGCGCGCGCACACACACACACACACACACATTCTTTAAATCATGCAATTTTATGTGTCAATTTACTTTAAAGTATACCCTTTGGCTGTAGATAAATTTCTTCAGTTAGACAAGATGAAAGCTCAGATATTTGCCTTTCCCCTGTCATGGCAAACAGGTCTAGAATCTTTTAACTTCATGAGTTGCAGACTATATAACTCAGCCTAGTTTATTAGGGATCTTAGCCCTCTCAGAAATGGCAGAAGCAGAATAGAGCTCAGTAATAATAATATGATAGCACAAGAGAAAATTTCATTGCATTGGCTTGAAGGTAAATTAAAGCCTATTTTTAGGGCTACAGTAAAATAAATAGAAGTCTATTGGTGAAAAGGGAATGAGAAGATCAGGCAAGAGCCATTATGAGCTGCATGAAATTATAATATTGGTGTAGTGATCTTTAGCATTTACTCCAACAATAAAATTAAAAGATTTTATCAAACATGTTTCTATCCAATAGTATTTTATTGCAAGTAACACAGTGCTTCTATAATCCATACCCCTTTCTTTTTAAAGGTCCACGTATGTTGTGTCTTCTTCTCTCTTGTCCTGAAGATGCTGAAAATTGGATCATATCATTGGATTCCAAGCTGGAATTCCTTCCATTGAGTTTGGACCAATGGTTATTGAATTTTATGTAATAAGCTGTCAATTTTTAAATTCAAACTTTGTTTCAAATTAAAAAAATAAAATAACAGACAAAAGACAGCTTAACAAGTTATGGAAGAATTATTCCTACAAAATTCTGTCCAGGCACTTTTATCTCATCTAATTCCAACAATTACTTATGAATATCAAACTGTCATGTTTAATCTAATTTTTAACACAGTACAATTTAAGGAAGATATTCTTATTTATGCCCATTTTACAGGGATCCTATTTTCAGTGTATATCTTATAGGTGCCAAAGCTGTAGTTTAACCTAAGACTTTAGTCACTTTAAAGTCAGACATCCAGATTTATCCCAAATTCCATAGGCGTACTAGCTAGAAGAGAACATAATAACCACTGACTATTCACTCTATATCCACACCCTTTGTGGATATTATTAATACCACCCAGCATAATGAATAACAACCCTTTGGAATTATGAGAAAACAGATGTAGAGGAGTTTCCCTGACGATACAGAGGGAATCATTGGAGAGGTGGGACTTGAACCCAGGGCTGTATCTTTCAGTATAGCAACTATCTCCTTCTACCCATGTTGCCTTCAATTACAAAAATAAAAATTGAAATTTTTAAAAATCTGACTTTTCTGTGTAGATATACTAGTAAACTGAGAAATTGTTTATGTAGGCCAAGGACAAAAGCCCCAACATTTCAGAGTCAGATGGAACTAAATACGTTTTGCCACAGAGAGAGGGCTAAATAAGCACATTTATCTTTCCCATCTCAGATCTCTGTTATTCTTTTTATTGTAAAAGTTTTCTGGAGGCGATTTTTTTTCCCTCTGAAAGTTGGATTAAGACTCTCTCTTTTTAAAGTAAATATTTATTCTCCAATTACTGAAACTGAGGGCGTCATAAAGAGCAAAATGTGAATTATTTGGAGAAAAATAGATGTGCAGAATACAGTCCCTAATTTCATTTCATGGAGCAGTCTTCATTTAAATGATCTGATGCAGCCTTGAAAGGAGAAGCCAGAGAGAAGACCTTTTCACAGTGCTGGTATGGCAAAAAAAGAAGAGCAGGATAAAGCAGTGACTGTAAATAGAGACCTGAGTAAAATGAGGCATCTAGCTATTACTTTCATGCACCAAGGAGCTGGGAGTGGTGATTAAGCAAATGGATATGAATCCTATAATTTTTGCTTTCCGAATTTCCCTTCCTTTAATCTCCATAGGGCACCATTCAGCCCCAATTAACTTTGGTTGCCAGGCACATGATATAGCAGTCTTTTGAGCCAAGTAGGCACCAAGCCTGCTTTTGCTTGATTTCACTGAGAAAATGTAGATTTGAAGGAGCCCGATTGGCTGTCTATACTGCAAGTCTAGACTGTCCCCATGTGACACGTTAAGACAGTCTCCTGATGCGGAGTCACCGCATGGAGTTTTATGGCAAACCAACAGTAAGTAAGGAGTGCTAAGTAGCTAGTGCTTTAAAAATAAATTAGATACAGGATTTGCTTTGCTTTATTTAAAATACCCCAGCTTTGTTGCATGGAAGGAGAGAGGCACTTCACTTGAATTACATATTAGGAGCAAAGAAGGTGAAAATGGATAACAGAGGAAGAATGTCCCCGTGCCTGTGAGGCGGAGTGGGTGGAGACAGTGCTAGGAAAGTGGAGAGGCCTAGATGCCATCTGTTTTCTGGAAGATGTCCTTAGACCGAGCCCTTTCATGGGAGGAGTGGCAGGCAGCAGACAAAGGTGAAACAGTTTTCCAAGGGATCCTGGGCAACTTGAAACTGAGGTCCTGATTTGGGTCCAGGAGATAGTGTGCATAGAATTGAGAAGGTGGTAGTTTCCCTTCTTCTTGGAACGCAGCTAGCTTGTCTCTGGAACCAAAGGAGAGGAATTGCTGTTTGCATTGATGTCTTTAGGGGGCCAGAGGAATGGTGCATTTAGCATGGGAGTCAGTTTTCTCAAAGAAGATCCTGGGTTTTCAGGAAGTGACAAGGGGCCTGGAGCAGAAGAACATAGATGAATGGGTCTGTGAGAACATAGCAACGATCCTGAGGACACCACACACATGACATGGAAGGACTGTGCGAGGAGTTGGCGGTCCTGCAACAGGAGCCACACACCAGGAAGGTGTGAAGCATTCCATTAAAACGACTCCTCGTGTCTACAAACTGGCACTGCCTGGGAACATGCTCTGAGTTTTTAACCAGGACTTTATAGGCTGCATGCTAATTCTACATCTCCAGCCATGGATGTTTTCCAGTTATAGAAAAATAGATGGCGAGAACGCTATTCTTAATAGATTTCTAGACTTATGAACAATAGCTTAATCAAACAAAACCCTATGTTTCTCTCTCAAATGTCATCTCCTCTGGTTTTCATGGCACTCCTCCAAGACAGGTTCCTGTCTTACAAATGAGGGAAAGGGGCAAGGATATATTTTTAGTTTGCCAAAGGGCTGTCGATGCAAAGTACCAGAAATGGATTGGCTTTTATAAAGGGGATTATTTTGGTTAAAACTTACAGTTCCGAGGCCGTGAGATGTCGAAATCAAGGCACCATCAGAGATGCTTTCTCACCAAAGTCAGCTACTGGTGATCCTGGTGTCCAGCTGGAGAAGCATTATGGCTGCCAGTCTCCGCTGAGGTCTCTGCTTTCCCCTCCAGAATCCTGGAGCTCAGCTGTGGGCAACCAGGCATAGGGCTTGTTTCTTTCCAAGCCTCCTCTATCAGTCTCAGCTGTTCTGCTTTCTTCCTGAGTTCATCTGCAAGCTGTGAGATATGTGGCTCATCTCTCCCTGGGCTGTAGCAAATTGAGCCTCTAGGGAAGAAAGGCTCAGCTGTGGGCAAACCTGAAGTCCTTTCTCTTACATATGCAGGATCAAATATGGTATCTTTTCTCTCTCTGTCTCTGTTTATATCAGACCCAGCAAGAGGGTGGAGACCCAAGCTGGCTCACACCTTACTGATGTAGTCCAACCAAAAGCGTCTCACACCCACAGGAAAAGATTAGTTTAAGAACATATTGTCACAGATATTAACATTTATTAAGAACTGTATGTATTCTGGGAACTATGTAAGAATTTTACCTGCTTTTCTCCATTCATTTTTCATGACCATTTTGAAGGTAATATTATCTCCATGACCCAAAGTGCAAACCGAGGCTCAGAAGCACCTTTTCTGAGATGGACTGTCCAGGGTTGGTTCAGGAGCAGTCCTGGGTCTCTTTCCTCTGCATCAGATGGTGAATGGACAGGCGAACTGGATGTTCTGGGGAAACTTAAAAGGAAAAGACAGTTTACTCTTCAGGAGCTCAAGGGAGGCAAGAAGGAGTGAGAAGCAGAGTAGGGAGGGGTGTTTGTGTATGCAGAGAGTGTGAGATGAAGCCTGGGGGTCTCTCTACCCAGTGCATGGGTGGTCTTTGCACCTGTCCTCCCACAGGGCGTCACTACAGACACATTTCCATTTCCCCCACGTGGGATGGTTAGCTCTCTCCCCAGTTCTTCAAGACACCCGGACTCATGAGCTGCCATTAGCTTATGCTGGGAGCTGTCTTTCTAGTACCAGCTCACAGCTGCCATAGTAAGTAAGCTTCATACTGTTTTGTGCTCTACTCCCTCCTCTCACTCCCCTCTTGCTGAATGTTCTTGTCAAAAGCAACTATTTACAGGCCATTAACAACAGGATGGGTGATTCGGCTCCTTCTAGACCTGATGAATAATGCATGCTGCCAACCAGTGACTTTGCCACCCATGGAAGGATGCTTCCGAGGAAAAGTGTCATAGAAGACGATTATGCTGTTCACTTTCTGAGATCTGAATAATTTGGAGGAACAATTGCCTTTTAGTTTGTGGAGGGCAAAAGGTATTCTTTTTGAACTCTTTATTCATTTAGGCAAAGGCAGAAGGAAGGAAGACTTACTTGCCTATTTCTGTTTCTTTTCCTTCAGGATTATTCTTTTTCCTTCCTTCCCCCATCTTCCTCATTTCCCTGCTCCTCTGTCATAGCATCATACTCAGGTACATAGCTCAGAAGGTCTGGCTGAAGCTATTTTACTTTGTTTTTTCGATTTAGTCCATATGCACCTACGTGAATCATTTACTGTTAAAATAAATGCTAGCCACATTTCTTAAAAAAAAAAAAAAAGACATACAAAGTAAGCGTGCTCACAGGACTGAGTTGTGCAACATGGATCCCATAGGTACCCACTGTCAAAACATATATTTTCAAGTTTTGTCATACCTCTGGTATAAGATCCACCCCTTTGCAGAGATTCACGAGGAAGGATTCCTCCAGAGTGCAGAGAGCCGAGATGCATCACCAGCAGACCTGAGTGACCAGGTCAGCTGAGTTGGTGATGTCATTTGAACCAGATTGCTCCTTTGGAGCGCCTTTGACTCAGCCTTCTACCCCATCTTCCAAGCTTGGTCTTCTAGCCTCCCTTGCCTTTCTAATCATCTTCCATTAATTATTTTTCAGCCTGAGGTAACTAGAACCCATCTCTGTTGTTTGCAACCAAGAACACAATGTCCTTTTCTCCCTAAAGCTCAAGACCCATTTTGACTTCAGGGTTAAATTCATATCTTCACAGCACCCTGGTCCTCTCCACAGAAATTGCTAGTTATCCCGTGTTCTGTGCAGAATTTCTCTAAGATGATCTTCTAGTATCAACCAGTATGCCCTGTACCTCTCTTCTTGTGTGTCCCTTTGAATGCTATACATCCATATAAAATCTCCTGTTCTGCAAAACACTCCTCCAGCGATTACCCAACGAGATCCCTAGTCCATTAGCAAGTTGCACCCACCATCCACATACACCTTTTGTTACATTTACTCCTCCCCTGTGCAAAATTTCTTGAATCCCAGGTGATTTAGGAAAAATATGCCAAGCTAGGCAGTTCTCCTTTTCCATATAGGTGAATTACCCAAAGAAGTGATTGTTTTATATCTTTGACCTAGGAATTCTAAGAGCAGAATAAGATAATGCTTTTGAAAGGTTTGTGATCTTTTAAAGAAATCAAAAGTATAAGGAATATGCTTATACTGAGTCATTCAGAGCCTCAATTTTTCCATCTGTTCAATGGAAAAAGTATTCTGTTTCTTGGAAGAGTTACTTTGGCAGGCTTCAACTTTGGAAGAGTTTGAAATTGCTTTATGCATTGGGGAATCTGGTCTATTTGAATCATCCACAGGATCTTAAGCAGGGCATGTGGGATGGTGGCAAGTGCTTTATAATTATCGACTGACTCTCATTTCCCTCTTTGTTCTTAGGCCATGGGCACAAATAAGGGATTGACTTTTTACAAATCTCTAGGGTGTGCTATTCCTATCCCAGGCTTTGTGAGGATGTTCTCTGGAGTTTTTTTTTGTTTGTTTGTTTGTTTTAGTTATTATTATTTTTTATTTTTAAAGAGACTTTGGATTAGACAAATGTTACATAAAAATATAAAGGATTCTCATATGGCCACTCCATCCCCCTCCCACACTTTCCCACATCAACAACATCCTTCATTAGTGTGGTACATTTGTTACAATTGATGAACACATATTGAAGCATAACCATGGATTACAGTTTACATTATAGTTCACACTCTGTCCTGCACAATTTTATAGGTTATGACAAAATACACAATGACCTGTGTCTGTCACTGCAGTGTCATGAAGGACAAGTCCAATGTCCTGAAAATGCCCTTATATTACACCTATTATTTCCTCTCCCATCCCTCAGAACCCCTGGTGGCCACTGTCTTTATATCAATGATAAGAGTTCTTCCATTGCTAGAAAATAAGTCTACTTTAGTCCATTGTTCATTCCCCAAGCTTGAGGATTTGGGGATGATGATACCCACTCTACTTCTAATTGAGGGGGGTCTTAGATCCCATGGGGCAGATGGATGGAGCTATCTTGCTTGCAGTTGCAGACACTCTCTGTTCCTTGAAATGGGCATTGTCCATCATCTCTTTGTTAGTTGTCCTGGGTGAGTTCAATGAACTGGAAATGACTGTTGTAACTCTGCGGAAATTCAGGGCTCAACTGGCACATGGACAGATCAAAGATTTAAGATTCTGGGACATATATTTATCAAATAGAATGCTAATTATAGATTCAAGTAAAAGGGGCAAGAAGAACCAGGTGTTTCCCTGGAATTTTGCAGTGCTGCTCAGCCAGGAACAGCAGCCCTGTGGAGTGAGAAACATAAAAATGCAAATTATTAGAAATGTGATGTAATCCCCAAATGTACTGGAGTCTGAGATGCTTTATAAGTAGCAAAGGAATAAATGTCTCATTCATATTCCTCTTTCACAGATAAGGAAAAGATATATAAAGGCTAGTTAGTCTTTTGCTAGCACTTGAAACTATATGGATAGCTCTGTCAAAAGTGAAGATTTAAAAAGTGAGTAATAAAAT
Organism: Tolypeutes matacus; assembly: GCA_026826555.1. NCBI lineage: Eukaryota > Metazoa > Chordata > Mammalia > Cingulata > Chlamyphoridae > Tolypeutes > Tolypeutes matacus. Next base: position 8,297,065 of record JAKSZT010054540.1, read on the forward strand.
CACTTTCAAAAATAACTACCAGTGATTTTTTTCTCTCTCTCTTCTTTTTCTAAGGTGAATGTGAAATATGAATTAGTACCATAGGTATCAAATGATTTTCCCAGCATGAGAGAAAGCTGACTCCACGCCCTGTTAAATGAATGTTGTGGTTGTGACAAACGGAAAGCAGATTGAAATGGAAAGTAAATGCAGCATTTGAAAACAGGTTCCACAAAACCAAAGTTTGAACGCTCAGTGCAATCCATTTGCTCGCTTAATTGCAGCTTCCAATACTACTAGTGGACAATAACCAGGTCAAGGCACACAGCACATCTAAAGGTGGAGGATAATAAAGTCCGTAAAATCCATACGCCCAAAGGCTAGTGAGGGCTGTAGGGGACGGAACAGCAGGTCCAAGGCAGCGTCCGCGGAGCATCTAAAGCTGCAGGGGCGTTGCTGCCGGTACCCGGAGGGCAGGGCAACCTGCCCCAGCCTGAGGCTCCTGGAGCAGCGTCTTCACAGGGTTTTTGTGAGACGTGCCAGTCTGACTGGGGCTAAGTCAGTCCATATCATTTCTTCGCACAAATGTCTGGTTATCACTTATTACAAAAACATCTTTGTTTGTTTTTCAATTTGTTTACTTTCTATTTTGAGGTAGGCATGTTTACAAGATTTGGGGATTCAAGAGCATATCATTTCAATACACAACACCCGCCTCCTGCTGAAGGACTTGGACCTGCAAGTCCAGGCTCCCCCACTGGACTCCTCCCTGCCTTTTGGAGCTTGTGCTGGAACCACACTTGTGGGAGATGTTTGTGTGGGATGTGGTGGGAGGTGTGGGAGGTGGGCAGCATGGGAATCCCAGTGGGTTCTGTGTAATATTTTAGGTAATCTAAGCACCTCTTAAAATATATTTATATATATATATATAAATAACATTTTTGTAAGCAAATGCACATATATGCATATATATTTATATATCATTTTACAAATAGTGGTATGTGTTGTGAAAATTTTGATTTTTACCCACAATAAAAAATAAAAAAAGAAAAAAAAAAAAAAAAGAAAATGGGAAAAAAAAAAAAAAAGTCAGTTGTTTCCACAGAAACAGAGAAGGGGATCAGTGATTTTTGTTTTCTCTGTGGGTGTTGCTGGTAAATGACAAACTGACATGTAGAGGGATGGATGGTCGCTATCCTATGAAAGGGCAATCTCACTGGGGTCCTCAAATCACAGCTAAGAGGGACCTTCCCAGGAGAATTCCATCCCCGACGGCGCTGCCACGGCATGGTACAGATTTCACAGACGAGAAACTGCTAGAAACATTGGAACAACTAAAGATTAATAATGAATTGCCCAACTGTTATCGAGAACTAAGGGAAAACCAGCACAAATGAGCCCGGGGTTATTTCCTTATTAGTACATGAGAAGCTTCTCCTCAGGCAATCTGGCTGTGGGTATCCAAATATAAAGGATGCATAGCCTTTGGCCAACCAGTGCAACACCTGGGATTTAAAAATTAATATTTTATTTCATTTTAATATAGTTGATACATCCACATGATTCAAAACTGAGAATGTAAACTGTGCATAATTAAAAATCTCTCCCACTCCAGTCCTCTAGAGACCCTCTTCCACTCCTCAGAAACATCCTTTAGATGTCTCCAAAAAATCTCTGCGTATTCTTTTAGAGACACCTATGGATCTTATAAGCAAATGCATAGGTATGTCCCTCTCTCCATTTTTTAAAAATAAAAATTACAGCAGTTACACCTTTCCTTGGATTTTTCTTGAGTGAACTTTTTATTTTTGAGTAATTTTAGATTTACAGAAAAGTTGCCAAAGTAGTGCAGGGAGTTCCTGTACACCCAGTGTTTTCTAATGTTAACATCTTACATTACCTTGGTACTTTTGTTAAAGCTAAGGAATTAACATTGGTACATTACTATTAATGAAACTGCAGACTTGATTCAGATTTTTCCAGTTTTTCTACTATTGTCTATTTTTTGTCCCAGGAACAAATCCAAGGTACTACACTGCATTTAAAGATTTAATTCCTTCCTCCCTCCAGTCTTGTGTCTCTCTCTCAATATTGTTCTTTCTCTCTCCCTTACTTTCCCTCTCCCTTTCCCTCTTCCTTGGGTGGGAGTGCTGCAGTTTTTCCACTCTTTCCCCTGGAAACCTCTGATCTGTTCTCCATCATTGTAGTTTTGTATTTTGGACAATGTCATAAAAATGGAATCTATTGTTTGTAACTTTTGAGACTGACTTCGCTCACTCAGCAAGACTTCCTTTAGTTGTATGTATCAATAGCTCCTTCCTCTTTTATTACCGAGTAGTATTCCCTATAGATGTATTATAGTTTGTCCATTCACCCGTTGAAGGACATATTGTTTTGCTTTATTTTACTTAATCTTGAAACATTTAGGAATTTATCCTAACCATAGACAAAAATTTTCATTACAGAGCATTAATTCTTATTTTTAAATTATAAACTAATATGTGATTGTTAAAAACATCAAAAAATATAAAAGTGAAGAAACAAAATGTGGATGATCTCCTCTGATTCCAAGTACATATGACAGCACTAAAACTTTCTTAATAGTTTTGTTTGCCTTCTCCCAGACTTGATTCACTCCTTACTTTCCTTTTGTAATTAAAAAATCCTTTCAATATAAATCATCCATTTTAAATGTGTATCATTCATTTTAAATATGTATGCATATAATATATGAATATAGTTTGCAGAATAATGATAAAATGATCGTACTAGTACACATCACAGAATTTAAGAAAAAGAATATTACAAGAAACTGTGCAGTCCACATGCCCCTCTCCAATCCATAGCTCTCCTTCCCTCACAGAGATAAACATCATTTTATCTTTGTGATGATCATTTAGTCACTTTCCTTTATGGTTTTGCCACATATATTTGTATCACTAAGCAAAACATTGCTCAATTTTACCTGTTTTTGACCTTTAATAAATGAAACCATGCTATGTGTGTTCTTCGATGTTTGTTTTCATTTTCATTGAAAATCAAGTTTTTAAGACCTACTTGTGTTAACGTATGCATTCATTTCCACTACCATATGGCATTTAATTGCATTATTACACCTAAATTTATGTATCTCTCCCATTTTTGAAAAACATTTGTATTTTTGTTCTTAATATTTTCTATTACACGCAGTGCTGCAAGGAACATTCTTGTGTATGGTTTATGAGTGGAATTTCTGTGTAGACAGAGATATGCATCTTCCCCTTTAGTGGGTAATACAAATTCTATCCAGAGCAGTTAGCCGAAGTTATATTCCCACCAGCAGTGTATAGAGTTCCTGTTGTTCCACATCTTGCCAATATTTGATACTCTACATCTCTTTGGATTTTGCCAATCTGGTGGGCATAGAATGGAATCTAATTTTGGCTTTACTTTGCATTTATGTGACTATGATGAGTTGGAGCATTTTGGTAAATCTTGGTTTGCCCTTTGTGAAATGCTTGTCCAGGAAATGTCTGTTATATCCATTGTTCATTGAGATAGTATTGTTTTCCTTTTCCTTATTGTTTCATAGTTTTTTAAAAATTCTGAATACTAATCCTTTGTTGCTTATAAATGTTGCATATATTAGCTCCCAGTTTGTGGCTCGTCTTATTTCTCTAAAGGTGAACTGAAGTTATTTCTTGTTGATGAATTCATCATCTTTTTCTTCACAGTGTGTTCTTGGCATTTCGTTTAGAACTTCCTTGCTACCTGAGGACCATGAGGATATTTTAGCGTATTTCTCCCTAAAAGATATAAAGTTAGATTCTCCAGTCAAGTTCTTAGATTGTTTGGAAGTGATAAAAATAAAACAAAACAGTCTGAATAGTGGTTAAGAGCAAGGATTTTTAAACAGACCATTTTAGTTTGAATCCCAGCTCTTATTACTTACTCAGTAAATTTCAAACTGAGTAAATTTCAACCAGGGCAAGTGACTTAACCTCTCTATGTCTTGGTTTGAAAATCTATAAAGATAATTAAAATATCTATCATATCTTAGTTCTGAGTTTCAAATGAGTTAATATACATTAAATGCTTAGAACTCTGGCTAAAACAGTATTGGCTAGTTTTACCATAATTGTTTATGGTATAAATTAGAGGTCAAGTTTATTTCTTTCTATGACTAATTTAATGATCTCAGCACCATTTACTAAGTAGTCTATCATTTTCCCACTGACCTTCAATTCCACTGGGTCATATATCAGATACTATATATGTGTGCATCTGTTTTGGGGTTCTTCATTATTTTCTATTGGATGGTTTGTGTATTACTGCACAAATCGTGCATTTTCTTTTTCATTTTATAGCTTTTATAAAAAGTCTTGATAACTGATAGGCAATTTTCTCTATCTTCTTCTTCTTCTTTGGTGATATCTTGCTAATATAAACTTGAGAATTATTGAAATTCATGAAAAAGAAAAGAGAGTGGGTTATCTATTAGACTGCATTAGATTCAACTGGGGAGAACTGACATCTTTAAGGTATTGAACCTTACCAGAGAGCTTGGCCTCTCTGTTTGAGTCTTCTTTACTGTCCTTTAATAAAGTTTTGTTATTTTCTTTTAAAAGTTCTCGCATGTCCTGTATTAGATTTATTGATTATCTTACTCTATCTTGCTCTGATAAATGTTGCTTTTATCTAAAATTGAATTTTTTAATTAGTTGTTGCTATGAAAAATGCAGCTTTTTATTTTACTTTATAGTAAACAGCCTGTCTCAACTCTCCTATGAATTCGAATAATTTCTACTTAGATTTATTGGTAGAGGTTTTTCTATGTAAGTAATTGTATATTTTTCTAATAATGAAGGTATTGTTTCTTACTTTCCAATCCCTATATGTTTGTTTCTTTTTATTTTGTCTTATTATATTATCTACCTTCAGTATCCTGTGGAATAAAAGAGATAATAGCAGCCATTTTTATCTTATTTCTGATTCTAAAGGGAGTGCTTTTAATTTCATCATTGCCTTAGATGTTTGCTGTAGATTTATTATGGATCTCCTTTATCAGGTTAGAGAGGTTCTCCTCCATTTCTTGATTGTGAAGAGATTTGTCATGAGTGGTTGTCAAATTTTACCAAATGCTGCTTCTCTATCAGTTAATGTAGGATGAAGAGATTTTTTTTTTTCTTTAAAATAACAGGCTGGATAATAACTTTCTGAGAGATTTCATATGGTATTCAAATTATTTGTCTTTGAATGTTTGATAGAACTTTATTATTATCCAGCCTGTTATTTTATTTGTGGGAAAATTTGTGACTGATGCTTCAATTTATTTAAAATTTGTATTATCATTCAGTTTTTAATATTCAGTGTTTCTTCTTAAGCGATTTTAATAAATCACAGTTTTCAAGAGATTTGCTAATTAAGATGTCAACTTTATTGGCATGGAGTTTTAAAAAAAATGTTTTATCTTAGTAATTTCCACTAAGTCTATGATTTTTATTCTTTTTCCTTCTTAATTTTGTGTTTGTGTCTCCCCTTTTTATCACTCTTGGAAGGACTGCTGTATTTTGTCATTCTTCTCAAAGAACTAATACCACTCTTTTTGTATTATGTTTTTCTTTTTATTAATTTCTTTCTTTTTTTTTTTTTTTAAAGATTTTATTTATTTATTCATTTATCCCCCCCTTGCTGCTTGTGCTTGCTGGGTCAGCTAACCACGCCGTGTGGGCGGGCTTCCCTTCACCAGGAGGCCCCGGGAACCGAATCCAGGGCCTCCCATATGGTAAACGGGAGCCCTACTGATTGAGCCACAGCCGCTTCCCTATTAATTTCTTTTTTATCTTAATTATTTCCTTTTGTCTACTTCTTTGTGTTGTTTACTTTGTCTCCCTTTCCTCAGATTTCTTAATTTGTTTGTCTAGACCATCAATTTTCAGAGCTTTACTTTAATACAATCTTCTCAAGCTATAAACTTCCTTTTAAGTATTGAATCAGCTCAATCCCAAAAATTTTTTAAATATTTATATGTATATTTTAAAAATAAAAGATTACATAAATGTTACATAAAAAATAAAGGGGATTCCCATATGCCCCGCTCCTTACACCTCCCACATTTTCCCACATTAACAACATCCTTCATTAGTGTGGTACATTCATTACAATTGAACACATTTTGGAGCATTGCCACTAAGCATGGGTTATAGTTTACATTGTAGTTTACACTATCCCACAAATTTTAATGCGTATTTGTCATGCAACTAATGGCCAAGTAGCACATATGTCAGACCTGCTGGAATTGTGAGCATTTGGGAAAAGTCACGGGGATGGAGTAGAGTCAAGGGTACAGGTCCCTGACTGACAACCTCCCTCTGGGGCTGTGTACAGCAATCTGGAAGGATCAGCTGTCACATTCCAGGAGAGGAACCCTGGCTGTAGGGCTATATAGACTAGGGAAGCACTGGCTGTTCCCCTGGTAGGCTCAGGGGCTGGAACACAACTGCAATATTATGTGGCAAGACCTGTTGTGCCCTGATCTGCCTCCTCCATGTTCATGGCTGAGTGAGCATACCTTCTCCTCAGGCATTCTCATGGGGCTGGGATCTGAGCCCTGAAGCACCAGGATGGATTGGACTTTCCACATTTCCTTAAGCTTTGCAAGAGACCAACTTCTCTTGTAGGGTGCCAGGATGTAGGCAATCAGTATTCTGGTTAACACTTAACTTTCAGGATTGTTTTCAATATCACTCAGTTCTAAGTATTTATTTAATTTCTTTTATGATTCTTCTGAGTTATTTGGAAGTACATTTTTAACTTTTAACTATTTATTGTGAAAGTTTCCAATTATACATGCTCTGTATTCAACAATTGTAAAACATTTTACCATATGTTTTTTTTCTCTTTATAGTCATAACTATTTATCCATCTAAAACAATTTTTTGCTAAACCTTGCAAAAGTATGTTAATAAATCCATGTTACTGTATCCTTGTATATTTAAGCATTTATCTCCCCCAAACAGGACATTTTTTACAAGCTTTATAACAATACTACTGATACACTTAAGTAAAATTTTTACAGTCATGTAATATAATCTAAGATCCAGTCTTTATTCAAATTTCCAATTGTGCTTAAAATACATTTATTTATTTATTTATTTATTTATTTATTTATTTATTTGCTTTTCCTTTTTTCCTTTTATTTTTTATTTTTAAAGAAACTTTGGATTACATAAATGTTACATCAAAAATATAGGGATTCTCATACACCTCATTCCCTCCGCCTCCTACAATTTTCCCCATTAACAACATCTTTGATTAGTGTGGTACATTTGTTATGACTGATGAACACATGTTGAAGCATTGCTACTAACCATAGTCTATAGTTTACATTATGGTTTACACTTTGCACCACACAATTTTATAGGTTTTGACAAAATGTATAATGGCTTGTACCCATCATTGCAATATCATGCAGAACAATTTCAGTGTCCCCAAAATGCCTCATGTTATACTTACTCTTCCCTCTCCTTCTCCTCAGAATCTCTGGTGACCACTGTTTTTGTATCAATGTTATAAATTCTTCCATTACTAGAATAATAATAAGTCTACTTTAGTCCATAGTTGCATTCCCCCTTATGTTTGTTCATTCCTCAGTCTTGAGGATTTGGGGATGGTGATGCCAATCTGCTTCCATTTGAGAGGGGACTTAGAGCCCGTGGGGCAGATGGATGGAATTGTCTTGCTTGCTGTTGTAGATACTCTCTGTTTTGGGGGATGAGTGTTGTCCATCATCATCCTTTTTTTTTTTGAATTGGAGGGTAGGTGTGGGCTGTAACTCTGCTGAGATTCAGGGCTCAACCAGCTTATGAACAGCCAGAAGATTTAAGTTTCTGGGACACATAGTTATCGAGTATAGTGCTAATTATAGGTTCAAATAAAAGTAGCATATGAATCATGTGTAGGAAAATTATGAATGAGTCTAACTCCAATACATTGGGAGGATAAGTTATCATATATTTCAAGGAAAAGCCCTCTGACAGGGTGCTGAATTCCTGCAGTTGTCTGCCCTCCCTATAGTGTCCAGATGTCTCTAGAGCCCTCAGGAGCCCCCCTGTTTGAGGCACTGTTCATTGCGGCAGACAGTGAGATCCTCCTAAGACGTGCAAAGGTATAACCTCTGGAATGACTTCCCGACTGACTCTGAAATCTCTGAAGAAGAGGTAAAAATTCTTCTTTCTCACTTCTGAAATCCCCAGTTCTGGCTTTAATATCTCAAACTGATTGAATGAGAATACCCTCATTTTTGAGGGCACTCTCTGCAGTTGATTGTAGATGCAATTAGATATAGATGCAACCAATTGACTATAGAAGTAAATTCACAAAAATATGCTCACAATAAAAATCAGGCCAGTGCTTAACTGTCCAAACAACCTAGCCAAGTTGACTCATGAAATTAACCATCAAAGTCCAAATCATATCAACTTGGCACCCATAAACATCTCCTTAAACCATACTTAATCTTCAAATAAAGAAAACAACATAGTCATATGTTTGCCTAACATAATGCATGTGTCTTATATACAACTGAAAATGTACTAAAATTTTCCTTAGAAGATGCAAGTCCTTGCGATAGTCACTCTTATCTTTGGTATACTTTAACTTAAATAGTATGACATAAAGTTAATACAATTTATGTTTTATAAGAGGATAAGTTGAGGGAAGAAAACAAAGATATTTTCTTTATGTATGTACACAAATATATTCACAACAAAAAGAGGAAGAGATATTTATAACCATTACAGTTTTGATTTCTGCAACTGGTCATGTGGTCATAGTTCATATTTATAACTACCTTCTTACAATACTTGTTCCTTATTCCCTATACCTTCAACAAGCAACTCAGCTAGTTGTGGTTATTTCCCCAGTGGTGTGACCCAATCCTTCATTCCTGAAGTGTCTGGGCCATTAGTAGTCCTGCCTGTATTGGGTGTTGCAGTTTTCCATTGACTTCAATCAGAGGGTATGGTAGTACTACAAAATGCTCTAAGGGATCTCCTGTATTCCAGGCAAACTCGTCTTTACTTTCATTGTGTAGCTGTAGTCCAATTTTCCCTTTGTAATCAGGATCAGTCATCCCAGCCAGTAGAGTAATGACTTTATTTTCCTATTGATTCAGAGGCATAGGGATTCTAAAGTGGCTTCATGGCAGTCTTAAGTTCCAGTTCAGTGGAATCATTGCTTTGTTTCTTGGTGGAAGAATTCTTCCTTTTGGAACTAAGACATCTAGACCAACAGAGTATATATTGCAAGGAGAGGATGCAAACATTTTTCTAGTGGCTAACTAGGGGTATTTGTGAGTGGTGTCACTTCCATTTCCACCTCGTCATTCTTGGACCCATTGATCCTGGCTATGGGAGTAACAGTACCAAAGAGTGGACACTGACTTAAAGCAAGTGCAGCATCCTGGAGAACATTGTCCCAGCCCCACAAGGTATTGTCACTCAGTTGGCACAATAGTTGAATCATCTAAAGGCCATTCCCTTGTTCTATCAACCAAGCTGCTTCAGAATTATGGAGAACATGGTAAAACCAGTGAATTTCCTGAGCACAGGTTCATTGCTGCATGTCATTTGCTGTAAAGTGAGTTTCTTGAAAAGAAGCAATGCTGTGTGGAATACTGTGATAGTGGGTACAGCATTCTCTAAGTCCATTGATAATAGTTGTAGAAGAAGCATGGAGTGCAGGGAAAGCAAATGAATATCCAGAATAAGCAGCTATTCCAGGAAGAACAAAATGCCACCCTTTCCGTGAAGAAACTGGTCCAATGTAATCAAACTGCTACCATGGAGAAGGCTGATCACCTTGGGTAATGGTGCCATATTGGGAACTGAGTATTCGTTTCTGCTGCTGGTAGTTTGGACATGAAACAGCGCGGAAGCCAGGTTGGCCTTGGTGAGTGGAAGTCAATGCTGCTGAACCCATGCATAATCTCCATCCCTACCACCACGGCCACTCTGTTCATGAACCCATTGGAAAATGACAGGAGAAGCAGGGGAAAGAAGATTATTGGTTTCTACAAAATGGGTCATCATATCCACTCGATTATTAAAATCCTCCTTTGGTGAGGCTGCCCTCTTGTATGTATTAAAATGGAACACAAATATCTTCATGCTTTTTCACCATTCAGAAAGGTCTTACCTCTCCTCCAGACCTCTTTGTCACCAGTTTTCCACTCATGTCCCTTCCCAGCCCCTGACCATCCAGCCAAAGCAAAGGCCACAGCCTATTAATCAGTATACAAACACACCTCTGGCTATTTATCCTTCTAAGCAAAATGAAAAACTAAGTGTACTTTTCAAATTTATACCCACTGGGAAGATTTCCCTTTACCACAATCCTTCAGGTATGTCCCAGAAAGAGGCTGTATTGCTGCAGCTACCCACTTTTGGGTGGTACTATATACCATGAACTGTCTGTAAACAAGGACCAAGTTGTTTCTTCTTCAGTCAATTGATAACCACAAGATCTCAAGAGGCCATAGCTGTGAGCTGGAAGAGAAAAGGTTATATGGCAGGAGTGGGGGCCATGGGCATTGGGACCATTTCCTCATGTAAACATATATGTGCCTTCAGGACCTGCTTGAGCCCTTTCTCAGATATACCTTTTCCACGTGATGGTGGAGTGATGTTGTACACACCCCACTTTATGGCTTGGTGAGTCAGACAATACCCAGTTCATGATGGGCAGCTCAGTGTCATAGTAACTTGGTGGCCCACAGTTAAACATTCAGTCTCTATTAAGTCCCAGTAGTAGGCCAAGGGTTGTTGCTCAAAAAGAGAGTAGTTATTTGCAGAGGATGGCAGGACTTTGTTCCAAAACCCTACAGGTATGTGATTCTCCTTTGGTGGCCTGCCATGGACTCCTAATAATATCTCAAGTTTTCCACTGAAATTCCAGCACCATTGGATCTGCTAGATCATATGGCCCAAGTGCCAGAGCAGCTTGCATGGCCTTTTGGATCTGTTGAAGAGCCTTTTCTTTTTCTAGTATCCACTCAAACCTAGCAGATTTTTGGATCAATCAGTAAATGGCTGGAGTAGCACACCAAAATAAAGATTGTATTGCCTCCAAAATCCAAAAAAGCCAAGTAGGCATTTTGGCTCTTTTTTGATCATAGGAAGGGCCGGGTGCAACTGTTTATCCTTCTCCTTAGAAGGGATATCTTGACATGTCCCAATCCATGGAATGCCTAGAAATTTTACTGAGGTGTAAAAACCATAAAATTTTGTTGGATTTATCTCCTATTCTCTGACATGCATATGCCTTACTAATAAGTCTGAAATAGTTGCTACCTCTTGCTCACTAGGTCCAAGAAGCATAATGCCATCAATATAATGGACTACTGTGATGTCCTGAGGGAGCAAAAGATGATCAAACTCGCGCTGGACTAGATTATGACATAGGGCTGGAGAGTTGATATATCCCTGAGGTAGGTCAATGAAGGTTTATTTCTGGCCTTGCCTGCTGGAAGTACATTGTTTTTTGCTGGTCTTTATTAAAAGGTATTGAGAAAAAAAGCATTTGTTAGAGCAATAGCTGCATACCAGGTACCAGGGGATGTGTTCATTTTCTCAAGTAATGTTAGCACATCTGGAACAGTGGCTGAAATTGAAATCACTGCCTGGATAATTTCATGATAATCCACTCTCATCCTTCAAGATCCATGTATTTTTGCAAGGCCTGCATCCTTCAAGTCCTTGATTGTGGCACCAATCTCTGCAACCCCTCCAAAAATGTGGTTTTACTTTTGGTTTACTATTTTCTTAGGTAGAAGAAGTTCTAGTGACTTCCTCTTGGCCTTTCCTAGCATAATAGGCCTCTCTCTACAGGCCGGGGAACTAATGTTAGCATTCTGTTAGTTACTGAGTATGTCCATTCCAATTATGCATTCGGGAACAGAGGAAATAGCCACAGTATGGGTTCCGGGACCTACTGGACCCTGTGAGATGGATCTGAGCTATTGATCACCTGACCTTTATAAGCCCTGTTTTAGTTTGCTTAAAACTGCCAAAAGCAGTGTATCAGAAATGAGTTGGATTTTACAATGGAGACTTATTGGTTTGCAAGTTTACAGTTCTGAGGCTGAGAAAAGTACCCATACCAAGGAATCATTGGGTGACAATCTCTCTTTGAAGACTGTCTGCAGATGATCCTGGACTCCTCTGTAACATAAGAAGGCATGTGACAACACATGCCAGACTCTGCCTTCTTGCCCAGTCTCCACTGCTTTCAGATTTGGCCTCCATTGTTGCTCCATCTGTGGCTTTCTTTCCATTTCCTTGGGTTCCTCTCTGAGCTCCTTCTGTCTTTCTCCATATTCATTCCATTTATAAAGGACTTCAGTAAGAGGATTAAGACCCACCCTCTGTCACACCTTACTAAAGTAATCTAATAAAAAAAAAATTCCACCTACAATAGATTTATACCCACAGGAATGGATTAGCTCTAAGGACATGATTTTCTGGGGTCTATCCAGCATCAAAACATCACATTCCACCCTCTGGAACCCAAATTACCTGTTCTTTCCATATGCAAATACATTCATCAAATCTCAATATTTCTAACCCTTAAATCTTTTTAGTAACAATATTAAGTAGGAAGTCTCATTAAAATCGGTTATAGGTGTGGGTGTCCTGGGGCAAAATTCCCCTCAGGCTGTGGACCTGTGGAACTTAGAACAAGTTATCTTCTTCCAATAATACAAAAGGGGGTGGGGGGAGTCATAGGATACATATTCCCATCACCATAGGGAGAAACTGGAAGGAAAACAAGAGTCACAGATCCCAAACAGTTTTGAAACTCTGGCATACTCCATTAGATTTCAAGGTCTGAGAGTTGTCTTTAGAATGATGGTTTGTCCTCAGAGCCTGATGGATTGGCTGCTCCACCCTTTCCAAGGGTTTACCCGATGGTCATATTCTTAGCTCCACTCTTATGAAGCATCAGGGTGGTGGCTGAACTCTAGGCCCTACCCTCTGAGAACTACAGTCCTCATGGCACAGATTCAAATCCCTAGAAGTGGGGTGATGGCCAGATTCTCCCCAGACCCTGGGAAGTGTGGTCTATGCTCTCTGAAGCTTGGGCTGGAAGGCATGCCCTCTTCAAGTGCCAGGGCATACTTACCCTTTCTACATACATAGTTGGTCTAGCTCTCCTAGCTCAAGATGTTTTCCATCCAGACCTCAGCTTCCATGGTTCTGCCATTGAAGTCATTTTTCCTTTAATCTGTCCCTACTTTGTCCCTTTTAGTCAAGGCCGGCAGTGGTTCCATTCATACAAATCTTACAAAAAACTTGTTGGTTTTGCATGTAGCACACAGGGGTCCCAACCAGCAGATAAAAGGATGTTCCACAAATCCTTTCTGGATAACTGCAATTCCAATCTTGACTTGCATTGAAATGACTGACTGGTTCCATGTTCAATTACATCTTCACACAGGGCACTATTCTTTCGGGACACATCTTTTGGAAGCTCAGAAATTTTCCAAACCATCAAATTCTGGTTTCTTTGTGCCCAGGAGTTCAGTTCTAAGCTTATTCCTTTCATCTTTCATTTTACTATAACCTTCAAGGAAAAGTCAGGCCACACTTTCCACATTTAGTTTGGAAATATCCTCAGCTGAATATCCAAGCTCATCACTTTCAAATTTTGCCTTCTATCTGACCTTAGAGAACAATTTTGCCATGTTCTCTGCCACTTTAAACAAGGGTCATGTTTCTTCCAGTTTGTAATGACACATTCATCATTTCTGTCTAAGGCCTCATCAGAAGTTACTTTAGCATCAATATTTCTACCAATAGTCTCTTCAAGGCAGTTTAGGCTTTTTCTGTCAAGCATCTCACAATTTTCCTGAATCTATTCATTAGTTAATTAAGAAGCTTTTTTATTTTATTTTATTTTTTTAGCATTTTGATATTTGCAATTGCAGCACCCCACTTTCCTGGTACCAAAATCTGTTTTAGTTTGCTAAACGCTGCTGAAAACAACATACCAGGAATGTGTTGGCTTTTACATTGGGGGTTTATTGGCTTGCAAGCTTACAGTTCCAGGGCTGAGAAGAGTGTCAAAATCATCAGGTTATGCTCTATCCCTGAAGTCTGGCTGCAGGTGATCCTGGAGTGCTTTGTCACATGGGGAGGCACATGAGGGCATCTGTCGGTCTCTGCCTGACCTCCAGACTCTGTTGCTTTCAGCTTCTCGCTGTTCCTTCTTTGGCTTTCTCTCTCAGCTTCTGTAGGTTCCTCTCTGAGCACCTCTGTCTTTCTCTATATTCATCCAATTTATAAAGGACTCCAGTAGGAGGATTAAGACCTACCCTGAGTTCACCTTACTGAAGTAATCTAATCAAAAGCTCCCTAACAGAAGTAATCTAATCAAAAGGTCCTGCCTACAATAGGATCACATCCACAGGAATAGATTAGCTCTAAAGACATGATTTTCTGGGGTCCATCCAGCATCACACCATCACAAGGCCCTACTCTGGCTTGTGGACCACAGTGATGTTTTGAGTCTCTTGGAATTAGTGTCAGTTCAGAGTGAGTGTGCAGTAATCCCAAAAATGTATGATTGTTTTGTTTTCCCTAGTGCACAGTCACTCTGATAAAAATCCATACATTCCTTTGGGGAAGGCTGGGAGGAAAACTAATAGTATAAATTTTTCACAATGTAGCAAGCAGGTCTTTCCAAGGGTACCTGGTCTTCACTTCATTCAAGAGATCCTGGGTCTGTAATGTGTCTCAAGGCCAGGAATTGATTGAGGGGCCATGACTCTGGTTTTTTGTGTGTGATTCAGGTTAAACTTTTGTTCACTTGACTTAGAACTCTTCTGCTTATAATGATCAAGTAAGAATTTAGTAGACTGCCCATCTATTTCACTTCTTTGTACTCTATAACCAACTAGCTAATGCTATAAGTGTCTGCAAGTCAGACTATTCTGATTACTGCTTAGACTCTGCTGCCCATTACAGTAGCCATGCCCACTTTGTCTTTTGCAGTTAAGTGCTGCTAATTGGCTTCTACCAGCCCAGGACCTGATTGTCTCTATTGTATTTAAGGATTCAAGGTCACTGGCCTGAATTCCCATCATAATATCTGACTTATAAAGATCAGTGATGAAACAAAAATGATAGAGGGGAGTAGGCAAGTTGAAGTCAGTTTAAACAGACGCTCACAAACTCTCTTGCAGAAGACAGCTGATTGGGGCCAGGATCCTGCCCAAGTGAGCTGTTCTGGGAGCCCTCAGAGCGAGAGCTTTTGGGGCATCAATTTGGAGGGAGCTGTACAGGGAGAGAGAGTGCTCAAGATAAAACCATGAATTTTTAGCCCTGTTCCTGGAAAACATGGATGGCTAAGCTCCACCCTCATGGTAGGGAACCAGGGTGAGCCTTGACTCCCCCTGGTCACCTAGCAAGGGAGAGCATTCTCTGAGAGTGGGAGGGTCTGTCAAAGATGGTGAGGGGTTTCCTTTCTGTGGGTTTGGTTTCCTGGACCCCCTAGAGCTTTGGGGAGCACACCAGCTGGCTCAAAGTAGCACCAGGCTGAGGGGAGAGGTGAATCTGCTGAGGAAGCCTGATTTACCTAACCACCCTGGTATACCAGAGGCCTGCTCTGAGAGAGGGCAGAGTCAGCCAACTTAATAGTTCTGCACTGAGGTCTATCAGAATTTAAACTCCTCTAAGGGATTCAGGCAGTTGGAAGGGCTTAATAAGTTTTCAAGAGCCTATTTAGGGTCCCCTGGGAAGAGGTAGTCTAGAAGAGGCTTGAAAAATCACTTCAGTGAGGTGTATTCAGTCATCAGGGTCCCATTTGTATTTCAAAAGGGAACTCAACCTGACCAGGAGAGGGAAGGGGGGATCTGCTCATACAAGCTGCTGAATCCTGCTGCCCTAGGAGAGTAAAATCTGTCCCAGGGAAAATGACCGAATAGCTTTCTGAAGTACTGACTGACCCAGTTGGAGGAGTACCTCAGTGGAGGAATCTCTGCCTTCAGTGTATGAGGCCCCTGGTTCAATTCCTGACTCCTCTAAGAGTGGTGATCCACAGGGATATCTAACATCCAGCTGATACCATAGGACAGGGAAAACATATAGACATTATTTTTGTACTTGCTTCTTTTGGGTCCCTTATATTTCAAAAAAAAAAAAAAATCTTACTTAAAAAACAATTTAACTTAGTTTACTCACTAAAACCTGCCTCAAAACCTGCAGAGAGAAGTGTACAGGGTAATTGATTGATGAACACAGGCAGCCTGAGAAGCTCCACAAGGGACCAAGAAGGAACATTGCTCTTCCTTAGCTTTGTTTGACTGCTTGCTTGTGTGTTTGTTTTTTGTTGTTGTATTTTTGTTGTTGTTGCTGTTGTTTTGTTTCTTATTTTTCTTTCCTCTTTCTCCCCCAACCCCTTTTTAAAAAATTAGGTGCTAAGAGCTTGTTTCTTCTTTGCTGTGCTTCTCCTTCCTTGATTTCCCATTTTCTGTATATACTGATTTTGTCTACCAATGCTATATCTTTTCCTTCCTTCATCTTTCTATCTTCTGCTTTCTGTTGTGGTGCTTATATTCCACCTTTTTTCCTTAGTCCTCAACTTTAGTGCTTTCGATTTCTATCTTGTCTATTCTGTTTTCTTTTCTTTATTAACTTTTTTCTTTCTGTCCTTTCTTTTCTCTTTCTCTCTCTCCTCATCATTCTGGCCTTTTAAATCATTCTAAATGTTTTTCTCTATTCAGTTTCCCATTTCATTGTAGGTACTCCACTTTTTTATTCCTATTACTCTACACTGCTTACATGAGTTAAATATTCATTTTACTAAGTCTTATATAGCCCCTCTTCTAACTTTTATTATTATTTCTATTATAATATTTCTTTTCTTGCCTCTTTTGATTTCTCTGGTCCTAATCTTTTTCCTTCAAGGGAACATAGAAAACAGCAAGGAAATAGAACAAGAAGAACAAAGTGTCAAAGAGAAAACTTAAGACACACACAAAACCAACAGCTAAACAAAACTCTAGAGTAGAGAGAGAAACTAATCAACTGAATAAACCCATCAAGTGGACCAGTCCAATGAACAAACTAAAAACCAGGAAGAGATGCAGAACATTGAACAACTAATCAAAGCTGTCCAAACAAATATCATGGACCAACTTAATGAAGTGAAGGAAGAGATTAAGGATATTAAGAAGACACCAGGAGAACATACTGAAGAAATTGTAAACATACATAAAAAGATAATGATAAGATGGTGATGAACAGCACAATCCAAGAAATAAAAAAGACACTGGAATCATATAACCACAAATTTGAACAGGCAGAAAAAATAATTAGTGATGTGGAAGACAGTACATCTGAAATCAAACAGATAGTAGTAGAGATAAATAAAAAGATAGAAAAAACCCAGCAGGGACTTAAGGATTTAAATGACAATACAAAACACACAAACATAAGCATTATAGGCATCCCAGAGGGAGAAGAGAAGGGAAAGGGGACAGAAGGAGTGTTGAAGGAAATAATGGCTGAAAACTTCCCAGCCTTATTGAAGGAGAAGGACATACATGTCCAGGAAGCACAGCACACCCCAAACAGTATAAATCCTAACAGGTCTACTCTGCAACATATACTCAAGACAAATCAAACAGATAGTAGTAGAGATAAATAAAATGATAGAAAAAATGTCCAATGTTCAAGACAAAGAGAAAATACTCAAGGCAGCAAGAGAAAAGAGAACCATCACATACAAGGGAAACTCAGTAAGATTAAGTGCTGATTTCTCATCTGAAACCATGGAGGCAAGAAGGTAGTGGTATGACATAGTCAAGGTACTCAAAGAAAAAACCTTCCAGCCACTAATTCTCTATCCAGCAAAGCTGGCAACAAAAATGATGAGAGTTCAAAATATTCACAGATATGCAGAAATTAAGAGAGTATGCCAATAAGAAACCTGTCCTTCAAGAGATACTAAAGGAAGTTCTACAGGTTGAAAGGAACAAAACAGGAGAGAGAGTTGGAGGAGAGTGTAAGAACAGCTAAAAAGACAAAAAGAGAAAATAAAAACAACATATGACATACATAACCCCCCAAAAAATATGACTGATGTAAGAAATTCCTTGAGAGTAATATCACTGAATGTTAATGGATTAAACTCACTAGTCAAGAGACACAGATTGGCAAAATGGATGAAGAAATATGACCCATCTATATGTTGTCTACAAGAAACCCACCTTAGACCCAGGGATTCAAGGAGGCTGAAAGTGAATGGCTGGAAAACAATTTTACAAGCAAACAACCAAAAAAAGGGTAGGAATAGCTATACTAATATCAGACAAAATAGACCTTGAATGCAAAACTATTGTACAAGCAAACAACAACCAAAAAAGGGTGGGAATAGCTATACTAATATTGGACAAAATAGACTTTGAATGCAAAACTATTGTAAGAGACAAAGATGGACACTATATATTAGTAAAAGGGGTAATATTTCAAGAATAAAGAACAATCACAAACATTTATGCACCTAATCAGGGAGCCTCAAAATGCATGAGGCAAACACTGAAAAGACTAAGTGGAGACATAAATGCCTCTGCAATTATAATGGGGGACTTTAATACACCATTATCACCTTTAGACAGATCATCTCTACAGAGAATCAATAAAGAAACAAAGACTCTGAATAATACATTAGAGGATCTGGACCTAATAGATATATAAAGAATGCTACACCCAAATACAGCGGGATATACATTCTTCTCGAGTGCACATGGATCATACTCCAAGATAGACCACATGCTAGGCCACAGAACAACTCTCAATGAATTCAGAAAGATTGAAATTATACAAAGTAATTTCTCTGACCACAATGGAATGAATTAGGAAATCACTAAGGGCCAGAGAACCAGACTGGGCACAAAGATATGGAAGTTAAACAACACACTCTTAGACAAACAGTGGGTCGAGGAGGAAATCTCAAAAGAAATCAGGAACTACCTTGAAATGAATGAAAATGACAACACAACATACCAAAACCTATGGGATGCAGCTAAAACTGTACTGAGAGGGGGAAATTCATAGCCATAAAAGCATATCTCAAAAAAAAAAGAAAGAGCTAAAAATGAAGTTCCTGGAGGAACTGGAAAGACAACAACAAACTAACCCCAAAGGAAGTAGAAAGAAGGAAATATCAAAGATTAGAGCAAGTAAATGAAATAGAAAATAAAAAGCACTAGAAAAAATAAACAAAACCAAAAGCTGGTTCTTCGAGAAGATCAATAAAATTGACAAACAAAGAAAAAGAGAAAGCAGATGTGAAAGCACAACATTAGAAATGAGGAAGGGGATATCACCACTGACCCCACAGAAATAAAGAGTATCATAAGAGGATACTTTGAAAAATTATATGCCAACAAAAATGATAATTTAGAGGAAATGGACAATTTCTTAAAAACTCACAAGCAGCCTATATTGATGAAAGAAGAAATTGATGAACTCAACAGTCCAGTTACAAGTAAAGAGTCATCAAAAACCTCCCAACTAAGTAAAACCCAGGACCAGATGGCTTCACAGGTGAATTCTACCAAACATTCTGAAAAGAGCTAACACGAATCCTGCTTAAGCTCTTCCAAAAAATAGAAGTAGAAGGAACATTGCCTAACTCATTCTTTGATGCCAACATTACCCTAATACCAAAGCCAAACAAAGATGCCACAAGAAAGGAAAATTACAGACCAATATCTCTAATGAACATTGATGCTAAAATCCTCAACAAAATACTTGCTAATTGCATTCAACAACATATCAAATGAATTAAATACCATGACCAAGTGGGTTTCATCCTGGGTATGCAAGGATGGTTCATCATAAGAAAAAGAATCATTGTAATACACCACATAAACAGATTGAAAGAAAAAAATCACATGATTATCTCTATAGATGCAGAAAAGGCATTTGACAAAATACAGCACTCTTTCTGATAAAAACACTTCAAAAGATAGGAATAGAGGGGCCCCAGATGGTGTTAGTGTAGGAGGGCACACACTGCAAGCTCCCAGAGCAAGGCGGATTGTGGACGGGGTCCTGCCCAGGGGTCTGTGCTGTGCGCACGTGGAATGAGAAGTTTGGGACATCTATCTGCGAGGATCAACGGTGTGTACCAAATGGTAGAGATTCATGAGTTTTAAGCCTGCCAGTGGTGGTTGGCACGGAAGGCTGAGCCCCGCAGCTATGGAGAAAAAAAATAAAATGGCCGGTTGGAGCCATGAGCAGGGCTCAGCAACCAGGAGTCAGGGCCTAGTGGGAGGGGGCACTCTCTGAGGGGGTGCTCTGGTAAAGGGGCGAGAGAGTTTTATTTTCTGGGGATTTGGCTACCTGGAGCCCCTTGGATCTTGGGTGAACAGAACAGCCGGAGTGAATCGGCACCCAGTGGAGGGGAGGGGTGACTCTGTTCAGGGAGGGAGTTGATTTGCCTAGCTGCCCAGGGATAAGCCCCGGGCCGCCAGGGAGCCAGGAAGAGGGGGCACTCTCCAAAAGAGGGAGGGTTCTGTTGGAGGACAGGGAAGGGAATTTTTTTTTTTTTTTTTTTGCCATCGATCTGGCTGCCTGGACTGCCCCATAGCTTTGGAGAGCAGATAAGCCGACCTGAAGCAGCATCAGGCTGAGAGGAGAGGCAAATCTGCAGAGTCAACCTGATTTACACAGCACCCTGGTGACGCTGGTGCTCGGCTCCAGAAGGGGCGGAGTCGGCCGTCTTTAGCACTCTGCACTGACTAACATCAGAGCTACAGCTACCCTGGGGAGTCCAGGAAGTGGGACGTGCTTGATTAATTTCCATGGGGTCCCCTCTGTTAGGGGGTTGGTCTAGAGGAGGAATTATTTTGGGTCCTGTATTTTGCCAAATCAAAAAACAAAAAACAAAAAGTGAGAAGGTCACTTCAATAAATGAAAAATAAATTCTTTTTAATTTAGTTTAATAGCTAAAAGCTGTTTCAGGACCTGCATATAGAACCCTGCGGGGAAACTGATTGATAAACACAAGCAGGCAGAGAGGATCCACGTGGACCCTAAGGGAATCATTGACCCTCCTTAGCTCTGTTTGACTGCTTGCCTGTGTGGTTCTTTGGTTTTTCTCTGTTTATTTCTGGTCTCTTGCTTTTCTTTCCTCTTTCCTCCCCCCTTCCTTTTTTCTTTCATTTTTTAAAAATTAGGTGCTACTAGCTTGTCACTTCTTTGCTGTGCTTCTTCTTCAGTAATTTCCCATTTCCTGTCTATATTGATTTTGTATTCCAAACTATCGCTTATCCTTCCTTCATCTTTCTGCCTTCTGCTTTCTGTTGTGGCTCTTAGATACAACATTTTTTCATAGGCCCACAACTTAAGGGTGTCAACTTCTATTCCATCTATTTTGTTTTCTTCTTCTTTTTTTTAAATTAGTATTAACTCTTTCCTTTCAGCCCTTTCTTTACTATTTCTCTCCTTCCTCATAATTCTAGCCTTCTAAATCACTATATATATATTCCTCCATTTGTTTTCCCAGTCTATTGTAGGAACTCCGCTTTTTTCCCTATTATTCTATACTGCCTACACAAGTTAAATATTCATCTCATTAAGTCTCATTTGGCCCCGCTTCTAAATTTTATCAATATTACTATTATCCTTCTGCCTTCCTTACATCTTTTGACTCCTCTGGCCCTAATCTTCTGCCTTCAAGGGAACATAGAAAGAAGCAAGGATATAAAATAAGAAGAAAAAGTGCCAAAGAGAAAACTTAACACACACGCAGAACCACTAGCTAAATAAAACTCTAGAGCATAGAGAAAAGCTAATCAACGGAACAAACCCATCAAGATAATATGATGACCAGAGGGCAACAAAAAAATACAAATGACTCTGAGAAACAGGAAAACACAGACCAGTCCAATGAACAAATTAAAAACCAGGAAGTGATGCAGAACATCGAACAACTAATCAAAGCTATACAAACAAATATCATAGGCCAACTTAAAGAAGTGAAGGAAGAGATTAAGGATATAAAGAAGACACTGGGAGAACATACTGAAGAAATTGCAAACATGCCTAAAAAGATAATGGATATTATGGTGAACAATGGTACAATCCAAGAAATCAAAAAGACGTTGGATTCACATAACAGCAGATTTGAACAGGCAGAGGAAAGAATTAGTGATATGGAAGACAATACAGCTGAAATCAAAGAGATAGTAGAACAGATAGACAAAAAGATAGAAAAAATCCAGCATGGACTCAGGGAATTAACCGATAATACAAAATGCACAAACATATGCATTATGGGCATCCCAGAAGGAGAAGAGAAGAGAAAGGGAACAGAAGGAGTGTTGAAGGAAATAATGGCTGAAAACTTCCCAACCCTATTGAGAGAGATGGATGTGCGGATCCAGGAAGCACAGCGCACCCCAAATAGTATAAATCCCAACAGGCCAACTCCAATACATATACTTGTCAAAATGTCCAATGCTCAAGACAAAGATAAAATACTCAAGGCAGCAAGAGAAAAGAGAATCATCACATACAAGGGAAGCACAATAAGATTAGTGCTGGTTTCTCAGCTGAAACCATGGAGGCAAGAAGACAGTGGTATGACATAGTCAAAACACTAAGAGAAAAAAAAATTCCAGCCACGAATTCTCTATCCAGCAAAACTGGCATTCAAAAATGATGGAGAATTCAAAATATTCACAGATAAACAGAAATTAAGAGAGTATGTCAATAAGAAACCAGCACTTCAAGAAATACTGAAAGAATCTCTACAAGTTGAAAGGAAAAAACAAGGGAGAGAGAGTTGGAGGAGAGTTTAAAAACAACTGAAAAGACAAAAAGAAAAACAAAAACAACATATGACATACATTAACCCAAAGAAAAAATGGCTGAAGTAAGAAATTCATTATGAGTAATAACATTTACTCAGCTTTAATAAGGAATAAAGTGCTAACATATGGAATAACGTGGATGAATCTTGAAGACCTTATGTTGAGTGAAGCAAGCCAGGCACTGAAGGATGAACAGTATATGACCTCACTGATTTGAACTGAGGAAAGTGAGCAGTCTCTGAGAACCATTGTCTGAAAGATAGGTTAACAAGGGAGAGAAAGAGAAGAGCAGGCTTTGAGCCATCACCCATATGGACATAATCTATGGTAAAGGGATAGAGTATAGTTGCATATTGAAGGATAGGATAGATGGGTAGTGATATTACTGGGTTTGGTGGTGCAGTGTTGACAGGTGGGTAGATTAGGAAGGGCAGGTTCAAATACCGAGGGCATGCAACTATGAATCTTGACATTCTATGAGTCAAGACAGGGGAGTGTCATATGCCCCAGGGGGGTGGGGAGGAAGGAACAGTTAAGATCTAATGGGGTATTTAGTGGTCATGGGAAAGGTTTTTCATTACCTTACAGTAATGGACACAGGGCATGGTAAATATCATCAAAACTTATTAAACTGTATCGTCTAAATTGTAAACTATACTGTAAATCATTGGCAATGTTTAGTTGCTATATTTGCTATCTGTATAACAGTTATAACAATGCTAACATCCAAAAAAAAAAAAAAAAGGTTTTAATATGGGGTGGGGAAGGGGGGTTGATTTGGTATCTGGGAGTCTCTGGTATTCCGTGTGTGACTTTGCTGTGACCTAAAACTTCTTTGAAAATTAAATGAAAAATTGGGAGACACTGGGGATTGAGAGGGGGAAGGTGTCATGGCACACCGGACATCCGATAACACAGTGATAAAAGGGAAAAAGGAATATCTCTCTCTCTCTATATATATATATATAAGGCATTTCTTTTGCTTTTTTTTTTCATTTTTCTGAATGTCCCAATCCGCTAATTATATTTTGTTTTGTTTTTTGTTTTTGTTTTTTTCCTGAGTTTCCTTATGTTTGTCTCTTGCATGTAAGCTTATCATTGTTGCTACTTTTTCCTATTAAGTGTATTTGATTATTATATGGACTACATGTTCATGGAAGATTTAGATCACAGAAGGGTTACAAAGGGTGCTGCAGGGGATTATTGGTGGGGGGTGTCTGGGAGGGGGGATTCATGAGAGTAAGTTCATCTGAATATACATGAAAGATATACAAAATTGTTCAAAAGATCAAAGGATGGGGCATGGTCATGGTGGGTGGACAATCACTCAATAAATGAGGGAATCTGAATTCCTAGCCTGGAGAGCTCTGCCACATTCTCCAAGGGAGCAGCAACAGTCCTCTGAGTGCAGGGACAGTGTCTGTCCAAAAAGAATGGCCCACTGATGAGTTCTTGTTATTGATGACTACCCTCATGAGTCTTTGCTCTTGTAACTGAAACTTAGCTTACTGTTATGGGGTGCCTAAGGGTTGCCACCTGAGAGCCTCCTTGTTGCTCAAATGTGGCCTCTCTCTAAGCCAAACTCAGCATATGAATGCATTACCTTCCCCCCAACGTGGGACATGACTCCTGGGGATGAGCCTCCCTGGCAACGAGGGATTAATACCAAGTGCCAACTGGCAACACAACTGGAAAAAGACCTTGAATAAAAGGGGGAAAAGGTAAAGACAAATGAGTTCAAGTGGCTAAGAGACTTCAAAGAGAGTCGGGAGGTCATCCCAGAGGTAACGCTTATGCACACCTCAGTAGGAGCTCATAGAACATCAAAGTCCATATCACCCCACACAGAGGGGCTCCCGAGAGTTCTGGAGACACTCAGGTCCTATATAAGGGGGAATAGCCTCAGAGACTGATGCCTTATCAGTGGGCTCCATTTTGGAATCTGTGCTCCTGAGAGTGACAGAATTGGACTCAAATAAGTCCTCCCTGCACAGGGTTCATCAGTCCCTTCTATTCAAACCTATATGTGATACTGGAGTTTTTAGGTATACTTTCAGAGACTGGAGCCTCTGGCCTACCTATGTGCCAGGTGTGCGTGGAATCTCGGTGGAGCTGCAACTCCTACCCTGCAGCTCAATGGACTCATCCAAGTCACCTGGCAAGGAGACAACGATGGGCAACGGCCATCCCAGGGAATGGAGAGGGCCTGCATCTGCAGGCAGGATCATCCCACTCACCATATCCATGGGATATAAGCCCTCTCTCACTTGGAGGTGGAGTGGACATCACCATCCCAGTCCCCTCAGGATTGGGGGAAGAACTATAGACTAGAGTGGACGTAATGGTATTCTGTTGTACACATAGGGTGATTCTAGAAATGGAAGAAATTATAACAGTGAGGTGGAGCTGGTGGCCACTGGACTCTTTCGGGGCAGGGAGGGGATGTGCAGTTGAAATACAGGGTCTTTTTCAGGACTTAGAGGTTGTCCTGAGTGCGGTTGTGGCAACGGACGTAGGCCATTTTAAATCAGCACATACCATTCAGAACTGTGTGGGAGAGAGTGTGGTCTACAATGTGAACTGTGGTCTATGGTTGATGGCAAGGCCCCAGGATGTGTAAGTCCATTGAGGGTGATGGGCCACACTTGTGGGAGATGTTTGTGTGGGATGTGGTGGGAGGTGTGGGAGGTGGGGAACATGGGAATCCCTGTAGGTTCCGTGTAATATTTAGGTAATCTAAGCACCTTTAAAAAAAATATATATATATATATATATAACATTTTTGTAAGCAAATGCACATATATGCATACATATTTATATATCATTTTACAAAAAAAAAAAGATAGGAACAGAAGGAAACTTTCTGAACATGATATGGGTATATATGAAAAACTCAGAGGCAATATCATCTTCAATGGTGAAATCCTAAAAGTTTTCCCTCTAAGATCGGGAACAAGAGAAAGATGTCCACTATCACTGCTCCTATTTAACATTGTCTTAAAAGTACTTACTCAAGCACTGAGGCAAGAAAAAGATATAAAAGGCATCCAAACTGGAAAGGAAGAAGTAAAAATTTCACTATTTGCAGAGGACATGATCCTATGCATAGAAAGCCCTGATAAATCCACAACAAAGCTTTTAGAACGTATAAAGGTGTTCAGTACAGGTGCAGGCTATAAAATCAATGCTCAAAAATCAGTAGCATTTCTGTACACCAATAACAAGCAATCTGAGGAAGAAATCAAGAAAAAAAAAACCATTATACAATAGTAACTAAAAGTATCAAATACCTAGGAATAAATTTAACTAAAGATGTAAAGGACTTATATACAGAAAACTACACAACACTGTTAAAGGAAATCAAAGAAGACTTAAATAAATGGAAGAATATTCCTTGTTCATGGATAGGAAGACTAAACATCATCAAGATGTCTATCCTACCCAAACTAATCTACAGATTTAATGCCATCCCAATAAAAAAACAACACTGTATTTTTTAATGAATTGGAAAAACTAACTACAAAATTTATTTGGAATGGTAAGAGGCCCCGAAGCACCAAAGATAGATTGAAAAAGAAAAATGAAGTTGGAGGTATCACACTACCTAACTTTAAAACATACTACAAAGCTACAGTGGTCAAAACTGCGTGGTATTGGCATGAGGATAGACATACTGACAAATGGAACCGAATTGAGAGTTCCTATATAGATCCTCACAAATACAGTCATCTGACATTCGACAAGGCCACCAAGCCCACTCAGTTGGGAGAGAATGGCCTCTTCAACAAATAGTGCTTGGAGAACTGGATATCCATATCCAAAAGAATGAGACAGGAACACCATCTCACACCTTATACAAAAATCAACTCAAGATGGATCAAAGATCTAAATGTAAGACATAAGACCATAAAGACCTTGATAGATAATGTAGGGAAGCATCTACAGGACCTTGTAATAGGAAATGGTTTCATGAACTTCACACCCAAAACAGGAGCAGCAAAAGAAACAATAGATAAATGGGATCTCCTCAAAATTAAAAACTTCTGCACCTCAATGGACGTTATCAAGAAAGTAAAAAGACAGCCTATTCAATGGGAGAAAATATTTGGCAACCATATATCTGATAGGAGCCTACTATCCTGCATATATAAAGAAATCCTACACCTCAAAAATAAAAAGACAAACAACCCATTTAAAAAATGGGCAAGAGACCTGAAAAGATACTTCTCCAAGGAAGAAATACAAATGGCTAAAAAGCACATGAAAAGATGCTTGACATCACTAGGTATTAGGGAAATGCAAATCAAAACTACAATGAGATACCATCTTACACCCATTAGAATGGCAGCTATTAAAAAACATCAGATTATAAGTGTTGGAGAGGATGTGGAGGAATGGGAACCCTTGTCCACTGCTGGTGGGATGGTAGAATGGTCCAGCCACTATGTTGGACAGTTTGACAGCTCCTCAAAAAAACTAACTACAGAACTTCCATATGATCCAGTGATTCCACTGCTGGGTATATACCCTGAAGAACTGAAAGCAAAGACATGAACAGATATATGCACACCAAAGTTCATAGCGACATTGTTCACTATTGCCAAAAGTTGGAATCAACCCAGGTGCCAATTAACAGATGATTGGTTAAATAAAATGTGGTACATCCATACAATGGAATATTACTCAGCTGTAAGAAGGAATAAAGTGCTAACCCATAGGATAACATGGCTGAATCTTGAAGACCTTATGTTGAGTGAAGCAAGCCAGGCATTGAAGGATGAACAGTACATGAGCTCACTGATTTGAATTAAGGAAATTGAGTGGTCTCAGAGAGCTAATGTCTGTAAGATAGGTTTACAAGAAATAGAAAGAGAAGAGAAGGTTGTGAGCCATCACCATAAGGACGTAATCTGTGGTAAAGTGATAGAGCATAGTTGCGTATTGAAGAGATAGGACAGGAGTGTAGTGATATTAGTGGGTTGGGTGGTGCAGGGTTGAAAGGTGGGTAGATTGGGAAGGGTGGGTTAGAAGGTCTAGAATACTGGGGGGAAGATTGGGAAAGGGACCAGATGAACATTGGGGATTTGTGGGTATGAGGTTGAAAGTACAGAGGTGGGAAAGCTCTTATGGCAATATGACAAGGAAGAGTCATTGGTTTAGGGTGTGGGTTGGGGCGGCATTCGGGACAGGGTGTGCCTGGAGCAGGTTCTAGGGAGTGTGTGAGTGTTCATTCTGTCATAATGTGTTGTATCAGTGGGTGGAGACCCACATAATGAGCAGGAAGGAGTTGGACTCCCATCTTCAGGAGGACTGATTTGTT